>CAKNYM010007374.1:0-17758 GCA_932195095.1 Andricus curvator | reverse complement strand
ATATATTATATTATATATTAATATATATATTTCATAATGTATTTTATAAACTCCAAGAAAGCACTAATACTAATAGGAATAAAAGGTATTGTGGGTATAAGTTATTATGATCATAAGCACTCCGGTGAATTAATGAACTTAGGTTACAGAGTCCGTTACAAAAAATGCACTTGCAAAGAATATATTTACTCAAGTATACTCAATTATACATATTTAACATGATGAGGCAAAAATAAGAAAATTTTTCATGTCATTCTTCGCTTTTTAAATTTTTGCGCCAATGACAAGTACGCGAATACCGCCTGCGCTGAAACAGTTGCGCGCTGACCGGGTGCAAGCTATTTTTCAAAATACAATATCTTTTTCAATTTTGAACAAAAAACGTCGAAAGTTGGTCAACAAACACCGACAAACGAACGACCAACGATTCCACAAAAAAATGTGTATAATATTAAAAATTAGAGCGCTAGTAAACATATCTTAATTGCTAGTGTAAAGTTGGCACCCCAAACTTGAAATATTAATAACTTTTACAATTTTTACCGCCAAACGCCGAAAGTTGACTTACAAACTCTGTCAAACGACCGACAAACGATTATAAACAAAATAAATTGTATATTCCTAATTTTGGGTGCCATATTAACAGGCATGAGTCTGTAGCGCGCCGAGAAACCCGTTTTTCCTCTATCCGCCATGCGTATTGCGCATGTGCCAGTTCTACTCTCGCTCGTTTCAAATAATGTGGACGTATCCAGCACGATTTAACAACGTAACGATTTAGTTACTGGACGAAAGTGAATTGTGACAACATTAGTGATTCTTCACGACTACCAGTGAAATGCCTACAGTAATTTGTTCCTTGTGTAACAACACTTTCGCGAAGAGTGATAATTTGAAGTTACATATTAAAAGAAAACATCCGAAGGACTTTGAAAATTTGTATAAGAAAAAACTAACGAAAATTACGTGTATGTTTTGTGATACGTGTTTCGGAAGAAAGTACACCCTAAAGGACCACGTTCAACGATATCACGCCCAGCATTTTTATGAAATTTACCCGAAATTAGCTTCCAATTTCACATGTGACAATTGTAAGAAGAATTTTAACTGCAAGCGTCATTTGAGGTCCCACATAAAAGTGCATAAAAAACAACAGTCCCCTAATGCAACTGAATCATTAAGAAAAAAAAACCCAAAATATGTGCTACGTGCCGAACATTTACCACTTCATCGATCGACGATATGTTGAGTCACTACAAAAACTGCCACGATATCGCGATCGAAACAGAGGAGTTGAAGTTTTCGTCTGTTACAGACTTTTCTGATTGGAAAAGTAAAACCGAAGAAAAATACAGCACACAGTTTCGAAAAACAGGCGGGACGAAACCAAAAGAGGATCATGTGATTACCAAGTATGCTTGCTGTCCGTCAGGAATATAGGTGTGTACCACCTGATCAGAGGAAGAGACATTTGAAGCTGAAAGTTAGCAGAAAAATTAATACATTTTACCCTGCATCTATAAGCTTAGTAACTAACACCGAGGATAAGTTTTTTTTCAAAGACTTTATTTATTTTATTAACTAGATTTTAATTTCCTAACATTATAAATATAAAGAATTGAAAATATGTACAATGTTAACAATTTAAAGTAGTTACTTTTATTCAAATTTAAAAATTCATTTAAAAGAAATAATTATTAATGTCTAATTAAAGCGTTTGGAATTAAATATACAGGGTGTCCAAGTATTCAAAATACATATTTATATTTTTTGATTCCTTGTGAAAAACTGAATAGAAAATGATCAATAAAAAAATTTGATTAAATGCATAATTACTGAGTAATTAGCAATTAAAGATTAACCAGTCAAAAAAATGCGCATACACAACCTTTTAAATACTGTGAACTGCTCCGAATTCTCCGGAATTCTTCAAATTTTGATCGCTGAATTCTACTAAATCCATCGCAACTTTCGTAATTTTTACCCAATAAGTCAGGTGAAGTCGACGGCCTAGCTACCAGTGAATGTACATGTACTCGTCTTTTGAATTCCGCAAAACTGTCACGAATTCGGTGGAATACCTTCCAACACTTTAGAATTAATTCAAAGAATTTTAAATACTTTTCACGCTATGGAAATACGCAATCAATAGTTTAGGAGATATAGAAAGACTCATAAGTCCTATAAATTCTTCTGATTTTTTCTGAATTCTAATAAAATCATAGCACTTTTCCTAATTATTTTCCAATTAGTCAAGTTAGAGAGTCGGCGCAGGTACGACTAAAGGAAGATGTACCCTTTATTTGAATTCCATACAATTCTATCAAATTCTGTAGAAATACATTCGATACTTTTGAATGAATCACAAGATTTTTGAATACTTTTCAAGCTACGATAATACATATTGAATTATTTGTAATTGAAAGGCTCATAAATTTGACAAATTCCTCTGAATTCTTCAGGATTCTACTAAAACCATAGCAATTTTCCTAATTCTTTCCAAATTATTCAAGTTATTTCGACGGCTTAGCTACCACTGAATGAAGATGTAATCGTTATTTGAATTTTGCGGCATTCTCTCGAATTACGTAGAATTCCCCTAAAAAGTTCCGAATTCATTTAAAGAATTTTTAAAAACTTTAAAGCAATGAGAAAAAACATTGAATTCTTTGAAATTTAAAAACATTTAAAGTCTTGCTTTTTATAACCGAAAATAAGGAACTAGCTTTGATAGATATTTTCAATCGTTTTTTTCCCAAGCTTTTTCAGTAGTTTTTCGACTGGAGAATCCAAACAAGCGTGTTATTTTTTGACAGGAGACGTTTGCGAGCTTTTAGAAAAGTGTGACTTGTTCAAAATTTACTATCTTGGTTGTATAAGCGAAAATAAAATTGGAAAATTTTAAAATCTTTAAATTTCAAATAACTTAATCTGTATTCAGCGGGATTTAATTAACAAGTACATCTTCATTCACTGCTAGCTTAGGGGCCGTCCATAAACCACGCAGCCAGATTTTGGTCACTTTTGAGCCCCTCCCTCCCCCCATGAGGTCTATCGTAGCTTTTTTCCAGACCCCCTCTCGAAGAAAACCACGTGGTTTTTTATGAGAAACATTTTCTAAACAAAACTATTTATCCGCAAAAAAAACGAAACAAAATGCATGGCCTCTTAGGGGGATCACTTCAAAACAAGTGAGCGTGCGAAGGAGTATAGGGGAAACCCCTGACTTAGCTCACCGTCTCGCTCGTATATATACTCCCTCTCTCTCTTTCTCGAACTCATAGGTTATGTATAATAAACTTTCTGTTGTATCATCCAGTTATGGGAGAACGCGGATATCTCTGACGTGCGCCGTAATGACCCTATGTGTCAACCTAAAAATATACAGAAATCAATACTGCATATGACAAAGATATCCACGTTCTCCCATCACTGGTATTATCAGAATAGGAACTCTTTGAAAATTGCGCGGCCTTTTTAAAAGAGAATAAAAGTACATCAATGTAAAACCACGCACCGCAGACGACCCCCCCCCCCCTTCCCCTTTGTGGCTCATTTTAGTTTTTCCGTGGACCCCCCCCCCTCTGGACAGGTTACGTAGTTTATGGATGACCCCTTAGCAGTTGACTCTAACGAGACTAATTGTGAAAGAATTAGAAACACTGCAATGCTTGTATCAAAATTCGGAGAATTCGGAGGGATTTACAGTATTTAACAGGCTGTGTATGCAAAGCCGGTACCGGCAAATAAAAGTGTTGAAAAGGGGTAGAGGTTTGAGCAGCATTATTTTTGCGACCAGATACAGGTTGGCTTGCCATCCCTACGAAATATTGAAAAGGGGTACGGGTTTGATCAGCATTATTCCTGTGACCAGACACAGGGCTGCCTTCCCGCCCCCACAAAGTGTTGAAAAGAAGTAGCGGTTTGAGAAACATTATTTCCGTGACCAGGCATAGGGGTGGCTTCCCGCCCCCACGAAGTAATGTAAAGGGGTAGGGGTTTGATCAACATTATTTCTGTAACCAGACAGAGCGCTGCCTTCCCGCCCCCTCGAAGTGTGGAAAGGGAGTAGCGGTTTGAGAAATATTATTTCTGGGACCAGACACAGGGGTGCCTTCCTGCCTTTACGAAGTGTTGGAAAGCATTTTTTGGATTGGTTAATCTTTAATTGCTAATTACTCGGTAATTATGCATTTAATCAAATTTTTTTATTGATCATTTTCTATTGAGTTTTTTTTTCTTTTAGCACTCAATAATATTTTAAAAATCGGTTTTTTATAGTAAAACTTTTTTCATCAGCATAATTCAAAGTTGATGCAAGAATATAAAAGATTCCTTGGTTTGAGACGAATCGATTGACCAATAATATTAATACATTTTATTAAAGAGTAGGGAAGTTATGGTTATTTATATATTTTGAAAATCGTTCGTTTATAGTAAAACTTTTTTCATTAACATAATTCAAATTTGATGCAAGAACATTCGGTAAGTACATAATACTTTCAATGTTAAAAGTAATAACCGTAAGAACAAGTTTTGTTTAACGGTAAAAACATTCCCAAGCGGAAAAATTATATATATATATATACTAAAAAAATAGCTTTTTAAACATTTAATTTATATCTTATCGCTTCTTATCAAAATTTTAAAATTTATGAAATTTTAAGCGACAGCTAATGTTTTAATTTATTTTCAGATATATCCTGGTATATTTTAGGCAGGCGTAAGGGATACATGAGTGCAATGTAATTTTTCAAATAAACCAGTAATAAAAGCGTAACAACCCAGCTAACCTGTTACTATCGTGAGAAGTTCCTAAGTGATCACATGTTATGAGAGGAATTGTTACTTGTATGTCAGTTACCTGCCGGACTAGTAACATGGTGTTAACAGCCGACAGCCATCTTAAACTTTGTGCGCATGTGCAACGAAGAAGCATTTATTGGTTCCGTGATTCCCCGCACAATTTAAAAGTGCAAAATTAATTATAATTGCCGGTAAAATAATCTCAATTACACAGAAAAATTTTTGAATTTAAAAATCGGTCCAGAATATCTATAAGCGTAAATATTTTAATAATTTACAATTAATATTTATCATTTACAAATTTGAAGGTTAAAATGTAAATAATCAATCACGGCACACAGAAAAATTTGTTTTTTGAAAATTTATTCTTTTTATTTTTGATGTGCTACTACAAGCAATGTATAACAAATAAATTTTCAAAGATTTTAAAGACGAATTTTAAAAAAATAATTAGAGAGTTAAGTAAATAACAATATATTTGAAAAACTGTGATTTTTATTTTATAAAATTTACTTGATATATTTTCAATTATGTCGTATCTACTAGAACAGAATGAAAAGTAATGGGAAAAATGATTAAATTTATAATTTGTAAGTATTTCCTTCATCTTTGGCTTCTGCTTATTTTTTGTAGATTTTTGATAGGTTTACAACCATTGTGATCTCTTATTGAAGAAAAATTACTAATGTGGCAAGTACTGATGATAATATTCGATTTAACTCGACTAGAAAATGTAACTTTCAAATAAACGATGAAATTATTTTATAATTAGTCTTTTTTTAATAGGCTTTTGTATAAAAAATCTGATGATGGAAAGAGGTTCTTTTCTAATAAGAGTAAAAGTAATTGCTATAGATATATTCAATAAAAGGGGTGTCGATTCTCAAGACGATTTTAAGTGTATTATTTAATTATAATTTCCGGAGAAGGCAAAAAGCTGAACAGTATAAATTCTAAAACCCAAAATTTTGAATCTGAATCATTCAAAATTGAAAGATGCAAAATCAAAATAACGTTTAAAAACAAAAGTTGTAGATTTAGTAATGCCTTAAATTTTGGAAATTGACTAGTTTTTACGTTAGACAATATGAAATTCTTCAATTAGACAGGTTTCAAAATGAAAATGTTTAAAATTAAACACCGATATTAGAAATCAGTCGGAATTAAATAAAATCCATTTTTTTCGTTTGAAAACTAAATTTGAAATTAAAAATGTTTTTTTAGTCTTTGATATTTTAAACTTTTTTTTTTGCTGTATTTACACTGAGCGAAGAATTCCCGTGTAGTTCGGGTTTACACCCCAATAGTTCGGGTGGTTTCTCTTTTTTTTTGTTTCACACGAATGTTTGGTGCGCTTGCACTACTGAGACGTGCGATCACCCGAACCATTCGGGTGCTCAACCGAAACAGCAGCAACCGAAGTGGTGGGGGGCCCGCCCCAATATTTGGGGAGCTTGCACGAATGATTCGGGTAGTGGCACGAATGATTAAAGTCGTTAGACAACTGGAATCAATTAAAAATCTTACACGTTGACGATTACAGTTCAACCCTGTCCTAAAGCACTACATGTACATTATCGAGTTTTCGATTATGTGATTTACCTAATCATAGAATGCTCCGTTAGTATAAATATGAGTGATGAACAATAAATTCGACATAACCTAGAAAGAGTGACATTCTTGAAGAACTTGATGTTCATCAGCTGCGGCCATTAGCGAACATGCGCAAACGTCGAACGCGCAACATCCAACGCGGTCGACGACTCGAATCTCCTGAATCATTCGTGCAAGCTCCCCAAGTATTGTGGCGGGCCCCCCCACCACTTCGGTTGCTGCTGTTTCGGTTGAGCACCCGAATGGTTCGGGTGATCGCACGTCTCAGCAGTGCAAGCGCACCAAACCTTCGTGTGAAAAAAAAAGGAGAAACCACCCGAACTATTGGGGTGTAAACCCGAACTACACGGGAATTCTTCGCTCAGTGTAGTGTTATTAAATTGGTTATAAAAAATTAGTGTAATAAGTGAAATTTCTAAAAGCACAAGATTTTGAATCTGAATAATTTAAAATCGAAAGATTTAAAATTATAATATTGTAGACGAAAAGTCATTTAAAAAATAAAATAGATTTCTGAATATTTCTAAGCAGTATTGATAAAAGAGACAATTTCAATTGTAAAAAACCTACTAAAATTGGAAAATAATTCCGTTCTTAACATTTTGCTACCTCGCCGGTATATTTTTGAAAGAATTACTTTAAGTTTAGAAGATTTCACAATATGTCGAAAAAGAATCTGGAAAATATTAGGAATTTTTTTTCTTTTTGCAGAATTTAAAGAAATTGTAGGAAAAAAAATTGTTTCAACAGATATTCAGAAGTTTTGAAAAGATTGGAAAATAATTTGAAACTTGAGAATTTTGAAATGTTTTAAGATAATAAAAAAATGTCTTCATATTGCTAGCAGAATTTCAAATGCTTTTTATTTTTGAAAATTAATTCTCAGAGAATATTTAGGAAGATTTCAAAAAATTTTGAACGATTTCCAAAATTTTCAGAAAAGCATCTGGCAGATTTGAAGGCAATTTTTTTAATTTTGCAAAATTAAAAAAAATTGAATAATTTTAAAAGATATTTAGAAGGTGTACACGTTTTTAAAAGACTTCAAAATATTTTCAAATTTGATAAGATTAATTTAAAAAATTAGTTTTTAAAGAAAATTTCAACAGATTTCAAAAGGTTTCTAAAAATATCTAAAAAAATCTATGAGACTTTAAGGAAGGTAGTTTTTTCAATTCTGAAAGATTTTTCCAAACTTAAGAAAAAATTTAAGCCTGTTTAAATTATAATCGGGAATTTTAAAAGTTTCGAAGAGATTAGAAATATTTTAAAATTGGAAGAGAGTTCTTAGGAAAATTATATTGATATAACTTAAAAACAAACTGATAATACTTATTTCCTGGGTCTCTTTTGCACGGTCAATGCAATTAAAAAAATCTTTAATTATAAACTTTTAAAATTGAAATTAAAATTTTTTTATTTATAAATGAAAGCTATTAACACGCTTTGATTAACAAAATTTTAATTAAATGCATTTATACTGCAAAATATTTTTTTTCAACTTTTGTAAATTGTACAGTTCAAAGATTCAGATTCAGATAAAAAAAATATCAATCCACGTTATCATTTTTAATGCTGTCAATCAAACAATGAATCAATAAATTTGCGATTTTTTTTCAAACTGAACACTTTTTAAATTCGAGTTTAAATTAAAAATTACATCATATTTTAAGTAGTTTCAAATAATTATTAATTATTGATTGAATTACTGTTAAATTTGTATTTATACATAAAAATTTGTTTTTGTTTCAAAATGTTTTTAATTATTCCCTTAAAATTATGTTTTCAAAATAAAAAATAATTTTTTGAGGAATATCAAGAACAATTTTTATCAACTTAAAACCTTTCCAAATTCTTAAAAAATTTCAATATTTCCTTTCACAATCCTCAAAAATCTCCATTTTGTTTAAAAATCTTTTCCAATTTTAAATTATTTTGGAAATTTGTTTAAAACATTTAAATATTATTAAAGGGATTCGAATATTTCTTAAAATATTACAAAAATTCTACAAAATTGAACAAATTTGCTTGAAATCTTCCGGATTCTTTTTTGACAATTTTGTGAATCTTTTGAAATCTTTCGAAATATTTTGGTAAAATTAATTTCTCAAAATGAAAAATAATCTCTAATTTCCCTAGGAATCTTGAAAAACTTTTTTCTTGTAATATTTCACATTTATTTTTAAAAAGCTTCTAATTGTTGCATATTGTTATGGATAAAATACGTATTGTATATGACTATATGTATATATTTATTATAGAAAACTTAAACTTTTGAAGGCAGCTTTGTAATTTCAACATAATAATAATAACGCTTTGCATATAAAAAATTTATTAGCAGATAAATACTTTATTTAATTATTTGAAATTCAATATTTCATTTTTATTAACATTTATTTACATTTTGGTTCTAACCTCTAATATTAGAGGCTAGAAGTGACTTATGCCACTTCGTTTTCGTACAGGTGCAGCTCAAAAATTTCGCTATTTCGTTTATAAAATATGTGTTCATATGTTATTTCACCAAGTTGGAAGTCTATAATATTATATCACTTTCCCGGAAATTATTAATCACTTTATTATGTCCCATTCTAACATTTTTGCAAGTGTATTAATCATTTTTATTTCGAAACGCTGGATATTTTGAGGTTAATCTGTCATTGCACGTTGTTTTCCCAAACATCACTTTGTTACAAGCATGTGATTACTCTGATGAGATAATGTTACCTGCTTCGCTTGTAACATGTTACTGCTTTGAGTGGGAAACATATTGTCACGGGATGACCATCAAGGAAGTCACTAGTGACTGGTTTTCTGAATCTTGTTACAAGCATGTGACTACTCAGGCAGGTAACTGTGTTAGCTGGGAAACTAGTTATAAATTTAGTATTATAGCAACAAACAAGAGATAATTATTGTATTGTAGCGACAAACTAGTCATAAATCTTGTATTATAGTTATATGAAGATGCCAATACAGATTTAGTGGAATAAAGTTTAAAATGTGTGTCCGTTCGTAATACAGTCGTATCATTTTCAAATTCCAATGTTTCCCAAAAGTCCCGTACATTTCATACTGATAGTAAAATAAACAGATCAGATACTGTAAATAAATGATAAATTTAAGTAAATCGTTGTTAATTATTTTATTTGAAATAACCTCGGTTTTCAAAATATAACCTATCAATCTGCATCTTTTTTATTTTATTTTAAGATATGTTATTTCATGATATGTGACGTGCACCGAAGAAAGAGGGCTTACTCCGAAAAGTGAGATTTTTCAGGGCGAGCAGTCGAATTCGACCGGATAGACGCTACTTTTAGGAGAGAGGGAAGACTCACGAAGTCTTCCCTCTCCACTTACTACGCCATTCTCACGTGGAAAGAGATAGGTCGTAGACGCGGCTCACGGACGGATATAGATGAGACGCGGAGATGTAGTGGTGAGTGGTGGGAGGTGTTTCACGGGATCTCGAGCGAAAGCCTGATTTCTCGGGTACCTAACAACTAAATTATTAGCAATAATAAAGCTCGACAATTTTTTTCGATGGTTTCATTAAAAAGAGCAACTCAAAAACTATCGAAAGGTGTAAAAACCTCGATTTCGATTTTTTTAGAGTAAGCCCCCTTTCTTCAGCGCACGTCACATATGTCAGAAAAAAAACATTCAAGTAATGTGCGAATAACGCTTGATACGTTAACATTCTTTCAAACGAACCGCCAAGAATTCTCTGAGAGGCCTGGGAGTAGAACTGGCACATGCGCAATACGCTTGGCGGATAGAGGAAAAACGGGTATCTGGACGCGCTACAGACTTTAGTTGTGTCGCTTACTCGCTTGACGCGCTTGTCTTGAGAGAGGTATAAACATACAAATTTGAAAATCAAAAGTACACGACACATTTTTTCATCTTCGCATCTTGTTGTTAGTTTCATTTTTATTTCTTGAATGTCTATAGGTCAAATGTAACCTTCAAAGTATGAAAGATGAATCAAGATTAGGCTTTTTAGATGAAATTCAATTAAAGCATAATAAGTAACTCTGTCAAAATCATCGAAATATGATTTTATTTATCCCTCATCTGTTATAAATCTTAACATTTATTATGACAATTATATGACAGAAAAAATACTACCCTTAAGCGTGAAAAATTGACCTTTATAAGGGTTGAAATATCAAATTGTGCATTTTGAAATTTGTGCGCGCAATTATTTGGACATTTTAGTACTTAAATGTTTTGGGACACTATAAGTCTTTGTAGGCGTAGGGTATACTTCGTTGCAAAACTTTTGTCGCAACATTTGCACCCAAACTTTATTTTTACGGAATTCCCCTTCTTTTCTTCTGAATCCATTTTTTATCAAAAATAAACAGACGCAAACATAAAAATAAGCAGATTGGAGCAGACAACAAATTTCGATCTGGACGCTAGACTGAGAGTTGCTCTGCGCGCGCCGATTTGACTTGTTCTCGCCCGAGCGCTTTTGAAAATGGCAGATTCAATCTTGTTTTACGAACGGGAAGCTCGTGTCGCGCTTCCTCGTTCTCACTCGAGCGTAACTTATTAGTAAATTCAAATTCGCCTTTTCTTAATATTTTTCTTCAATCAAGTAATTCACATTTATATTTAAAATGAATAAATCTACTTTGTTTATATTAACTGAATTTCTTTGATCATTTTACTGACTCTATTTTTTTTTTAAACCTGAATACCTTCCCCGGTTCCTGTTTAGAGCTTCATCGACAAACGGACCCGCGTAGCCAATAACGTGAAAGGAGAATTTCCGACATTTCTCCTCGGCTCGTGACACTAAACTTGGTCCTAGGGTTGTAAAGTTTCATAAACTTTTACTAAATGAAAAGTTTCATGAAACTTTGGAAACGTTTCAAACATTAGGGCGGGAAAATTCAAAATATGAAAAAATACTACTGTGTATTCAATATAAATATTTAATAGGATCGTTTGTGTTTCAAAGCAAATCGTTTTAACTAATTCAAATAATTAAATCACGTGTTAATTGTTAATAACATGTAATTTTTTAAATATTTTATTTTAAAAATTTGAAAATTGATTTCAATAAAATGAAAATACCCTTCGTATTTAATGCATATTTAATTTTTAGAATGTTTCATTTTTGTAAAGATTTTATTACAAATGTAGAAACTTCAAAAGGAACCCTGGCGGACCGAACGAACGGAGCGGATACGCTACAGCGTATCCTCACAGTATCCACATCGTATCCTCTCCGTATCATGCAAGAAAAACTCATTAAAAAGGAAGATGAACATTTCACTTGTTGAAATTCGGATTCTACGTGAAATTTTGCGTTAAAAGGTCACGGAGTAATCGCAATAGTTTTTCTTGCAACATTAAAAACTTAAAAAAAATATAATACTTATCGATAACGTGGGCTGAATCGACTTAAAACGCATCGTCGACGGATAACGCCTATTAAGGATGTTCCAGGGTTATCTCATTTACGAATAGATATTTCTCAAATTTACAGAAATTATTTCTATTACCATTTGGAAATTACATGCAATGTTTCAAAAGGATTCGCTAACCCGTTTAGAAATTATTTGAATCTAAAGATTCAGTGATTTAGCATGGGCTCTTATGGGAAAAGGAAGTTTTTGTACTTTTAACTGAAGATAGCAAGATTATTTGACGAATAGTTTTTTCTGGCACTTTGAGAACAGTTTGTCTGAATATTAATGCAACTTCTTGCAAAATTTAAAATTTATTTGCTAGCTCGTTGTTTCAAAAATAATATAAATATAAGTAAAAATAACTGATTCTGCGGCGGAAAGTATAGAGCGTGGCAACACCGCAAATCAGTTATTCCAGGGGCGTAATATTAAAAAAAGCTTCAGGTAGTTCAGGGCCGTGCATGTAGGCAATGGAAAATATTTGGGTGTGTGTCAAAAGCGTCATTTTTATTATTCAGAATAATATTTTGTGAATATATGCATAAATAATGCTTAAAAATATTTATCACTGTTCATAATTTCTACGGTATGATCGGTCTCCTTATTATTACTCCGTGCTTTACTCAAAACTACTTCGATGTAAGTACTTTAACCTAGTATTATATTAAAAATTGTTTTAAATCATGGAATTGGGTAAAACGGCCGGGGCTTCAATTTCACAACTTTTTAGTAATGACCCATATACTGTAATTCAATTTTTCCTAATGATAAAATGTGACGGTCGTTTTTAACTTGAATATAAGATACGTTTGTTTATTTGACCGAAAGATATACAGAGTGACCTGTTCGTAGACAGGGCGCAAGGACTACTGAGGCCCCGAGGGCCTTGTGTAGGCGTCGCAGACTACCCTTAGCTAGAATCTATGAGAGGGGAGAGTGGTGAAGTACAAGTATTACACCCCCTTCGTTAGACTCGTTTTGCTCCTGAAAAACGCAATTTAACGACCTTAGGTGCTACTAACGGCTCACTATTTTCAATTTCATGTGCAGGAGGAGCCTGCGGAACGTAGGTAACAATAGTTGGCGTTGGGGCTGCGTTATTATTTATGTTGTTCGTTGTACAAAATAGGTTGAGACAGACTTTCGGTAGACATTTTTGTACCAGATCGCAGAATCCGCATTTATACATGGAGAATAAGGTTATTATTACTAACGCAACATAACCTAAGTACGTAAGAATTTCTGTGGTGGTTTCAGTCCATGTTCGTGTTCGCCGTTCATTTCTGACTCTATTTAAAACATCATCGATATCATCTAATGTTCTACCTGCTTGCAGTAATTGCTCATTATCAATCTGTTTTTGGATTGGTAGTAGTTTATCGTTGAGTAAATCTAGATCGTTACTGGTATATGGAACAGAAATATTTTTTGTATAATAGATGTGTTTGTTCAGTTCTTTACTTTTTTTCAACTTAACTATGGCACCTTCGGTAGTTAAAATACAATTGCTCTCTGACGATAGAAGTGATGCCTCGTTAATTTTAATATCTTTAATTATTCCTTCGCAGTTAGTTGTCAAGTCGATAGATTTTTCAGGAACTATAATATATCCTTGACTTTCTGCTAAGCTAATAAAAACTAAGTAATCGATTTTGAGAACGGATATTTCACATGTTGATAAATCTAGTGTTTTAATGCTATTACGGATAATTTGGTTTTCGCAACTGTGTGTATCGGCTAACAAGTAAGTTGGATGAGAACGTTGACAGATTTTGATTTTTTCGAGTAGCTTGCACTTGAATATTTCTTTTTCACTAGTAGGGACGTACATGGTTTTTGGATTATTCAAAAAAATGAACTGTTCCTTCGGGACGGGTATAAGGAATTGATTGCCATGTTGCTTCGGTATCGGGATTAAATGTTGGATTTTATATTCGTCAATTTCAAATAGTGGTATGTTAACTGAGTACAATAATTTCCTGTTATTCAAACCAATGCTTATTTCAGATATGTCGATAATATGTTGATAATTTACTTCTTTGAGTGGCAAAGCATACTTTACGTTAAATTTATCCTCAAAATTTTTAAGGGATTCAATGAGCAATGTTGGTGTTAAAATTTGCGGATGTACTATGCCATTTTTACCGTCGTTAATCGAATTTATTAACAGTGTGATATCTTCGTTTAACTCATCTATAAGCAAAGTCATGACTATTATCTGATTTGAAATAAACAAATTTTTTGTGTTATCATTTATTCGAGTGCTCATTTGATTTAACCGCTCGGAGTTTTTTTGGTTATGTACAAAAAGTGATTCACCATCATAAGAGCCAGAATTTAAAATCATTCTTATTACCTGCGTTTGGTTTTGGAGACTGGAAGCTAACTGTTTGTTTTCTAAGTAAAGTTTGTCTAATTCATGATCAACATACGTCAAATCAGATTCTGTCAAAGTCCCGAACAGTGTCTTAGATATGCTACCTATTGCATTAATCAATCCTCTTTTTCTATTATGTGTTCCACCTAACAGCTTATATAAAAGGCTACGCTGAATACCTAGTCGCTTCATCCTACCGCTGATGATACTTAACTCAAATTGTTCAGTGCAATTTAAACACATGTTAATTGTTGATTCATAGTGTCCCATCAGGTTATTAAACCTAGTATTAACATTTTCTACGTCGACCGATACATATAAGTGCCAATTTTCGTGGTATAACCTAGCGTCGCCTAAATCTTCCGCAAAAATAGTGACATTATGGAGTGGAGTCACTACGAGGCAGGAAATGGAGGAGATGAGTGAAAGGATGACCCAGGCAGTCCGCATTCTGAAAACATGAGTTTATTGATAGTATGGTTTCAGACGATTTGCATGAATTATGAGGTATTTATTTTCAAAAAGAATTTCGTAATTAGTTTGGCTGGAACGCCGTACTACTGTTGCTGGACCCAACCATTCTGAGTCTAACTTGTTTCTTTTAGTTTCGTTATGGACAAGTACAAGATCTCCGGCACCGAAAATAGGATTAAAAATGACAATATTCGAATCCTGTAATTTCTTCAATCTCTCCTGTGTCCTCTGGATTGATTCTTTTCCTTTTGCTAGATAGGCTTCATGCCGCTTCTTCCACATATCCAAGAGTTCTTGATGGTTTAAAGAACTGGTGGTGGCAAGAATCGAAGGCAAGTTTGCTATTCTTCCGAAGGTCATCTCGAAAGGTGTTAACCCAGTGCTTTCATGAACTGCTACATTATAAGCCAAACAAGTAAGGTTGAGGTTCAAGTCCCATTCAGTTTGATTATCGGCGATAAAGGTTTTTAACAAATCCTTCACCGTTGCATGGGTTCTCTCTAATGCTCCATTCGCCTGAGGGTGAAAGGTTGTAGTTTTTATGTGTCTAATTCTAAATAGATTTTCAAATTTTTGGGCCAATTCTGATACGAAGTTTGCTCCTTGATCAGTCAGAATCTGTTTCGGAGAAGAAAATATGTATATGTAGTGATCCATCAGTTCTGTTATGATTGACTCACTGCTAGTTTCTTTGAGCGGTATTAGAACGAGATACTTTGTTAATACATCTTGGATAGAGAGTATATACTCGTGTCCAGATTGTGTTATAGGCAGTGGTCCAAAAATGTCCATTGCAATTTTATCGTTAGGTGCCACTGGCACATCGGGAATTGCTGCTTCGATTTTCGGCCTAATACGTGTCAATTTCTCTCTTTGACAGATGTCACATTTCTTAATAAAGTCGATGACTTCATTCTCCATATTATCCCAAGAGATAATTTCCCTGAGTCGCTTTATGGTTTTGTTTTCTCCAAAGTGACCTGATCCGATGTTTCCATGTGCTTCAGACAGAAGGTTTTGTTTGTCTTCTCTCGTTAACTCTTTGTTTGGTCGATCACATACAAAGAATGCATGTTCTGGGAATTTTTTATGAAGAAGAAAGTTGAGCATGTCGTGCAACCGCACTTTTTCAGTGTTTATTATTAGAGGGTCTTCCATGTGAAATTTGAAGATTTTCCAGTTCTTGCGGTTTGTGAAATCCTTGATTTTCTTATAAAGCAGTTTAATCCAGTCTTCTTCTTGATAATCAGGGAGTTGGATTCGTAAAAGGGAAAACAGATTCTGTTTGCTCACTTTTATCCAGTTTTTTCCGTTAGCGACAGGTTTTGTCTTAACTTTATTAGGGAATCGATTTCTTTTCCATGCCCTATATTCTTCAGCTACTTCTTTTTCGTCCTTGGGTTCAGCGGATCTAAGCTGCATGGGTTCCACTTCAGCATTTTCGCTGTCCGTTTCAGAAGGTTCGTATTCGGTGCTCATGTCCGGAGCTTCTATTGCATTTCCTTCTTCACCGTCTCCTTCACGTGTTGGATACATACGCGACAATGCATCGGCGGCTGTATTTTCTTTCCCTTTTATATATTCGACTACATATTGGTAACCTTCAAGGCGAAGTCTCCATCTGAGTAGTTTAGACGCTGGATCTTTAATATTGAAGAGCCATTTCAGGGCCTGATGATCTGTTTGGATTATGAACTTTCTTCCTAACAGGTATTGCCTTAATCGTTTGACTGCCCAGACTATAGCAAGCAGTTCCTTTTGTGTTGTGTCGTAATTCATTTCAGGTTTATTGAGTGTCCTAGAAATGTAACAGCAGGGATGACCTTCTTGAGAAAGGATGGCCCCGAGACCTACATTTGAAGCATCTGTTGTTAAAACAAATTGCTTTTTGTAATCAGGGTATCTCAACACTGGCGATGAGCATAAGCAGTTCTTTAGATCTCCGAAGGCTCTCTCGCAAGCTGATGTCCATTGAAAAGGGTGATTTTCTTTTGTAAGGTCAATGAGTGGCTTAGCCCTCGTGGAAAAGTCCTTAATAAATTTTCGATAATACCCGGCGAGTCCCAGAAACGATTTCACCTGTTTTGGATTTATGGGTGTTTTAAAGTCCTTTACCGCTTGAATCTTATTGGGATTCGGTTTTACCCCTTCTGCTGTGATCACGTGACCCAGATATTCCAACTCTGGTCTGAGATACTCACATTTATCAGGCTGCAACTTCAATCCCGTTTGTCGCAGCCTTTCGAAGAGTATGACGAGGTTCTCATTGTGTTCCTTGAGGCTTGATCCGAAAACGACGATGTCGTCAAGGTAAACAAAACAAATGTTTCCTACCAAACCTCTAAGAGCTGTGTCCATCATCCTCTGGAAGGTTGCCGGCGAATTCTTAAGACCGAATGGCAATCTCTCGAATTCGAAATGACCTTGCTGTGTACTGAAGCCTGTATATTTTTTTGATTCTGGATCCATAGGTATCTGATGGAATCCGGAGCTTAAATCAAATGCTGAAAAGAACTTCGCCTTTCCTAAGTGGTCGAGTATATCATCAATTATTGGTAGCGGGTATGCGTCTAGGTCAGTTCTTTCGTTTAGCTTCCTGAAATCAATGACAATGCGCCATTTTTTCTTTCCAGAAGCATCGGCTTTCTTCGGAACGACCCACAATGGTGAGTTGAAAGGTGATTTGGACATAGAGATTACTCGCTTGTTCAGCATCTCTTTCACTTGACGATTAATTTCAGCTTTATGGCACTCTGGTTGGCGATATGAAGGAATGTTAATGGGTCTCTGGTCTTTTAAGATAATTTCGTGTTTTGCTAAATTTGTGCATGGGAGAGGATCTCCTTCTAAGGTAAAAATATCATGATAACTTTGGACAATTTTGTTTATTCCTTCTCGGTGTTCTTCTTCAATATGCGAGAGTCTTGTGTTTGCTCTAAGAAGTTCTAATCTCTTGGCTAATTCCTTTGTCGTAATATAATGTACCCTCTCTTCGCTTTCGGGTTGAACAGATATGTACTTGGGTTGAATTTCCGTGGTTGAAAGCGTTATCATTTGT
>CAKNYM010007372.1:0-13528 GCA_932195095.1 Andricus curvator | reverse complement strand
GGTTCAGGGGGTCTCAAAACGTGGACATTTGACAAAAACCGGGGGGGGTCAAATTTTACACAAATCTAATACCTTCTCTAGATGAGAATGTAAAAACAGTTTTGTTAATTATCATTTTATTGTACTTTGTTTCGGTTTTCCAAAAACTTAATTTGTTTATTTTCAAGGTTTTTCCCCGATTCAAGCAAAAAATAAGCATTCTATCAAAAAATAATTTATAACATATTTGTAGTTCTTTCTTTGGTGAACAACTTTTGTTTATTAACTTTTTCTATACCTATTTCTATTTTTAATATTGCTTTTTACGAATAAAAAAAAAACTACGCGTCCTATCAAAAAATGGATGATAACAAATTTGCAGATCTTTTTTGGAAGCACAATTTTTGTCAATTCATTTTCTTTCGTGGCTTGAAGACTTTGGCCACAAAATGGAATTTTCGACTTGTCATTATTTTTTGTGCAATCAAAATTTAAATTTTCAATTTTTCGAAAACATTGAAAAAGTTGTTATGATTATCTTGTAGGGCTTCCAAAAAGCAAAGTTTTTCTCCTCGTGACTTTTTTCATATCGGGCGTTGTTTGGCTTAAAATTTTCATTTTCGATTGATTTTTTAAATGTTGTAAATGCTATAACTCTGATAATTTTTTTATCGGAAAAAGTCATAAGGATAAATTATTTGGCTTTCTGAGTACTACGAATAGCTGTACATAAAATTTTTAAACCTTGAAAAATATGGTCTTAAACATTTTGAAAATGGTCAAATTTTTTAAATTTTTATCCAAAATGGCTGGCCAACCAACTTGTCTTTTGTTTTACACCCTCATGAAGTGTGCCAAAGGGCAATTAAATCAAATAATTCCTTGAAATGTTACCGTGTTTACAGACTACAACGACGACAACGAAGACAACGACAGCGACAGACATACACCGACGTAAAATGTATTTTTTCTGACTCAGGGGGCCTCAAAACGTCGGCATTTGTTTAAATCCGCAAAAGTCATTTTTCACATAAAACCAATACCATATTCTCATTGAGATGAGAATGTAATAAGTGGCATGGCCGCATAAGCAGACCAGCATACCTATATATTGTTGTGATCGCTGAATCGGAAGTTATGGTGTCAGATTTGCTCCACAACGTCAGGTTTTTGAGAAAATTATCCTTTTTGGCCATGTTTTAAAATCAACCTAGGGTGCGAATCTGAGTTTCTACAAACTTCTTATACGGCTTAAATTAAAGACTGATACTTGTGTTTCAACGTTAATTGAGAGCTCCATGTAACATTAGAAAAATCTAAAAATATTACAATTTTGAGATATTTAATAATTTTAAGAAAGCTATTTAAAATGATGGAATTTTCTGAAATTTCATGCCTGTATAATAGATTCAAGTATCATCAGATAAAAAAAAGCATTATAAAATTCGCAACCGACAATGTTTTTGAGTTCTTCTTGTATTTAGAAATATTTTAATTAATGGACTTTTGCGAATGCATTTCTTAGTCTGATCAATACCTTAAGAATTTCTAAACGACCAAATTTTTCCATTAATTTCTAATTAAAACCTAAGGGGATATGTTTTAAAATAGTATAAAATTCATATAAAATGCCAATCAGAGAAAAACCTGCCTTGAAACAAAAGCATCGTCCTCTTGCCTGTTTTTTTAACCACGTGAATTTGTTTATGGCAAAAACAGAAAATATTGGATGCAAGATTAGGTGAAGTTTTTCGCTAAAGGACAACGGTTGCTGCAAAAGGATTTCTTTGGAATCAAATAAAAATCCTTCTAAACTTAAATTGAAGAGTAAATTCCATTTGTGTCAAAAAACATCCTTCTGACATAAGAGTTTCTCTGAGAGTAAAATCATCTTTCGAAACAACTACATTCTAGGAAAGTCTGTTTTACTTTGTTTCGATGTACGAGGGTCAGTCCACAAGTAGGTTTAAAGGCGTTCCAAAAAATCGAAAATGCATGATTTACAAATTTCAGGGGAATAAGCATTTTTTAACGTAATCATCAGCCAGATCCAAATATTTTTGGTAAAATAGGGACAATTTTTTCAAACCATTGACGGCCCTTCTTCTTCATCCAAGCGCCGATCGCTGTGTTCACCTCCACATCATTCCTGAAATGCTTGCCCCCAAATGAACTTCAAGTACAGGAAACAAATGGAAATCTCTGGGAGTTACCCTACATAGCACACTTCCCGAAAAAACCTGCTCTTTTCTTGAGATTTGCTCCAAGTGTCCGGAAGAAAAAACCAGGTCTGATCTAGCTTTAGATCCTTAGACATATATTAAAGCATAGGTTCATGTCTGCCTAAAATATTTTATTTAAAAAAATCAATTAATTTTTACGTACATTTGACGACGAATATATTTTCAAAAAATAAAAAATAGCATTATTTCCAGAACCCAGTGAGAAATGGTTAATTTTATTACCTTTCATAAAAATTTCATGAAATTATTTTGAAGAGTGACAGATAATTTTATTTTTCCATTTTTTTCTATAATATGTGAGAAACGATAAATAATCTAATTATTTATGATTGCTTGATAGCGCAGCTATCAATAATTTTAAAAACATCGGAAATATTAAGTAATATTTCACACTTCAAAAACAGCGAGCCAATCCCATGCACGTTATTTGCGATTCATTTTTCTTTAGAGAAGAAGTCACATCCAATGTGCTGCCCAATAGCTCAGTTCGGAACTAAGACCGGTGGAGTTGAGAGAATTAAAGTCGGGGCCAAATGTCGGGGCTTCTCAATTTTTTTGATTGCAACTCGCAAAAAAAATCAGAATTGTCTAACAAAAAACATCTGAAAGCTTAAGGTCTTCCGAATTAAACGATATGATCATTTTTATCCTAAAAAAATGTTGTCAATAGTTAGAGCGCAAAACATTCCAAAAAACATAGTTTTTAGGCCTCCTTTTTCAAGCATCCACTTTTACCTATTCTAAGAAAGAGGGCGACATTACGCAAAATCAGAAAAAATTCACAGATATTCTTTTAAGATTCTTTAATGCAATATATTTTTCAAAATTCTGAAATATTCAATAATTTACTTTTTACGGGGATTTATTTACAAATATTTCATCTTGAGAACGAATAAAGATAGGAAGCCGTTTAATGACTCCAAATGTAAGGTTTTGTGATGAGAGTGCAGTGCAATAATTAAATTTATGATGTAATCATTGTTATGCCAGAAATATCATTTTGAAATTCTGACTTTGAATAGTGTTGGCGCGTGGTCCGGCACAGCACGACAATTAGTAGAAAAAAGCACCCTTTCAATGATAACAATAACTCCAGAAGCAAGGCGACTTCGGTACTATTGTCATCAAAAGGGTACTTTTTTCTACCAGTTGTCCCGCTATGCTGCCCACCCGCCCACACTCATGAAAGACAGAAGTTTTCAAAATGATATTTCTTGCGTAAGAATGATTTTAGCATAAATTTAATTATTTCACTGCAGATAAAGTTTTTGTAAATAAATCACCGTAAAAATTAAATTATTAAATATTTCAGAATTTTGAAAAATGTATTGAGTTAAAGAATGTTGAAAGAATGTCTGTGAATTTTTTCAGATTTTTTCTGATGTCGCTCTCTTTTTGAGAAAAGGTAAAAGTGGACGCTTTGAAAAGGAGGCCGAAAACCCCTGTTTTTTGGGACGTTTTTACTTCAAACTATTGACAACAATTTTTTAGGATAAAAGTGATCACATAGTTGAATTCAGAAGACTTTAAGCTTTCAGATACTTTTCATTAAATGACTTAGAGATGTTTTTGAGCAAATCGCAATAAAAAGAAGTGAGGGGCCTCGACACTTGGCCCCGACTTTAGTTCCGGGCTAAGCCGCTGTGCAGCGTATCAGATGAGACTTCTTCTCGCAAGAGAAATGAATCGCTAAATAATATATCAGAGTTAACTTGCATTGGATCAACTTGCTGTTTTCGAAGTGTGATTATTAATAAAAAATTTAATTATTTATTGTTTCTCACAAATTGGGAAAATAAAAAATAAAAAAATAAAATAAAGTTATTCATCACTTTTTAACATGATTTTATGACATTTTTATGAAACTAATTCAAATTTTCAATTTTGTACTGGGTTCTTCAGTTAATCATGTTATTGGTAAAAATAGTACTACATTCTTTGTCACATTTTTGTAAAAATATGTTAAATCTTTTTTTAAGTTAAAACATTTGTGCGGACATGAACCTATGTTTTAGGCTAGGTCTAAACCTTGAACAGACCTGGTTTCTTCCTCAGTCCAATTGGACCAAGTCCCAAGAAAATACCATTTTTTTCGGGAAGAGTGCTATGTGGGTACATGATCCTGGGTTTGGTATGGCGAGATGTAATATTCTCTTACGGAGAGGGTTGACAACCCAAGAGTCCTTGGAACACATTTGGAAACTTATCGTTTCTACTCAACACGAAGTAATAGTAAGGATATCTAAGGTTTGGGAAGTGTATTTGTATGTATATTTAATCTCTCCCTTTTACGGGTTTGAGGGCCTCCGCTCCCTGTACATATATTTACATTCCATCTTTAATCTAACTTAACCGCTGCTTATATTCTAATGCTTCGCCTTACTTAAAATAACAATAATCTTAATACTAATAATTCTTAAACTTTAAAATGAGCGATATTCCAGGTCTTCCGTTTCCTCTTACCATAAAATACATTTTCAACGATTTTAAAAGTTAACTTTTTGCTATTTATATATATATATATATATATATATATTTGTATATATATATATATATATATATATATACCATTAAACCATTTCCCTTTCAGGGTAGGCGTGACACTACCCGATTCGGGTAGTGTTTCTAGGTTTTTCTTGTAGTTATAAATAACTACAAGTGTGGGCTCACCACACCCACGATGTGCCAACAGCACTCATGTCAGTATTCTTGAATGGTCACCCATCCAAGTACTAACCGCGTCCAACGCTGCTTAACTTCAGTGATCTGACGAGAACTGGGTTTTTCAGCGTGGTATGGCCATTTAATTTCCTTTAATAGGATTACCCGTTTGGCTCTGCCCTGTTCCCTTGCTTTCTCTTATTTCTTCCAATTTCATCATCCACGACACTCCCTGTCCATTATCATCCAAAATCCATCTCACACACTCATCCACACTCAACTGTCCATCTTCCTCTCCTGTACACCTCTATAACACATGTGCCCATGACTCCATTTCGTATCCACATACTCTGCACATATTGTCCTTTTCCTCCATCCAATATCTACAAGCTCTCACTCCTTCTCCCATTCTAAACCGTACCACCCTATTCCATTGGTCTTCCTTTTTTATTTTTTGCAAATATTTTGGTTCCATTAACCCTTTGACCATCATATACCATCTATTGTACCTCGAATCCATAATCTTTCTTCATTTCTCTTCTCCTTGTCTTACTGATAGATCTAATTCTATGATCTGCCAATCCAGGACCCCTTCTTTTATATCACAAACCCTCCTCATTTTTTTTCTTTTTTCCTCCCATTTCGAATTTCCCAAATTGCCTCTCGTCTCCTTGTTCCGAACTTCGTCCAAGCATACTTGTGCTATTTTGCTCCCCTCTCCCCTTTTTAACTTTTCTTCAAACCTCCAGGCTCTCTTAATTTGTCTAGTTACCATTTTTTCCCTTCCTAATTCTTCCCTTAACATGTATCCTGGGCAACTCCAACTAACCCACATTACCTATCTCAGAAATCTCTCATGAATGCTTTCCACTTTCCTATGTTCCTTCCATCCCCAGATCTCCACTCCATAACACAACACCGCCCAGACCAACGCATCAAATAACCAAACCCTCATTCTCCAATCGTCATTGAACCTTCTCTTTCATATACCCCATACTTGGCCCATTACTTTACTCGCACATTCGATTCTTTTCCTCACCTGCACCTCGTTTCCCCCTCCGGCCTCAAACCAAAAACCTAAGTAACAGAACTCCTCCACCCTTTCCACTGTTTGCCCGTTCATCTTCCAAACGTAACCTATTTTGGTCTTTCTACTTCTGAAGCACATCACTTTGGTCATCCCTACGCTCACCGTCAGTTCTTTTGATCCCACATACTATTCGAAAATTCTCATCATTAGGTGCATCCCCTTCTCATCGTCAGATTGAACTACATCGTCCGCGTATGCTAGAGAGTATAGTTTGCTATTACCCAAAATCGTTCCCCCTTTCCCTTTCTCCTTTAGCTTCTCCTCTAAGTCAGCCAGCAGCATATTGAAGAGTAGCGGACTCAACGGGCCCCCTTGCCTTAGACCTCTTCCTGTTCATAAAACCTCCCCTTTTTTCCACAATGTTTGGTAAGTGAATTGGCGGCTGAAAAGTGTGGCAACTTTTATGAGCACCTGGGGGGTTAGCCTATGGCTCATGCAAGACAGAGAGAACGCTCCCCCGTTCTCGCTCTCTCGCATGAGTCATGGGCTCCCACCCCACCTACTATTAACAAAAAGTTAGCACATTTTCGTAACACAATCCTAAAACTCCCGATTTTATGCTAGTAAACGAACATTTCGTGATGAATTTAGTAAAAAGGCGTAATCAGTCACTTGTCGACAATTGAAAAGTCTCGAAGTAAAAGAGATAATCTTTACTACAAGTGTGATGTTAGTTCTTGGCACGGTAGTTTTCACGTTGGAAAAATACTTCCTATCATAAGTGATGAGAATGTAAAAGTGTGCATCTTCAAAATCAAACATGATATCAGAATACAGATACTTATCTTTTACTTTAATATCACAATTGATACCATTGCGACATCTCTTTGTTGACCATCACCTCTCATTACTATTTGCACTAGTAGCTGTAAAGTTTTCAGTCCCCTCACGATTTTACTAGGTACGCGACACTGATATTGCTCTAACGATCTAAGTAGAAAACTCTACCATTATTGTGTGGCCGCCAATCTAATCTAAAGTGAATTTCGGAGGAACACGATGGAGGAAAATGGCTACGCTACTGGAGAAATTTATTTTTACGACTCTACCGTGCCAGGCGAATACGGAACCACTTCCGTATCCTATGTTTCGCTGCAAACCGCCATGACTGGCTGTCCGTGTCGTAAGTTCCGGCAAGAAACTGTGTTCACCTCGAAGGCCAGGGATAATCGGCCCACGATACTTCCCGAATTGAAAGGGGCAATATACGTTCAGCTACTCTACATAACTGTTCAAAGATTTGCATAAATATGGATCACAATTCAGGTACTTTGAAAACTAGAGACTTACAAATACCGCCTCAACCCCTCCTTCATTTTCTTATTTTACATTGCCTGAAAACATCGTTTTTAGTTTTCTTATTGTAATTCTTTAACTCGCTCTTCTAAAGCTTAAGTAACTCGAAAAGAAGGTTTTAAACTCAATTGACTTAAACCCTATTCCATTCCAAATCGTGCAGAGAGGGCCAGGCTGGAGTGTCAGAATGAATTTATTGGCCTCTATATACAATATATATCATTCTAAAATGAAAATAAAGGGATACGTATTTCATAGTTTATCCAAAAAAGATGTATCTTAGGAATTACGAACTATTGAAGTTAACCTGCCAATTGTCAAAATATGTCGAAGACGGACAGATTTTTTTAATACTGTATTTTTCATTGTATTTTTCTACTATATATTTTTGTTTATGATAAGGGAATCCTTGAACTATGGAATGATCCCAAGAAAATATAAGCGTTGTAAAAAGAAAAAATGGCAGCTATTTTATGATTGCTCGCAATGTGCAGTAGATTTTTCATCAATGCTTTTTTAGTTAAACCATTTTTCAGCAAGAAAATATTTTTTTATCAAACAATACAAATTTTTAGTTTTTGCATAAACTGCTTAGAAAGGGGTACCTAAATGTGAAGAGCAAAAAGTTGCTTAGAATAAAAATTTCTGCAAAAAAGTCTTACACTTTTTAAAAGGTTGCATTCCATGGACTTAAATATTTACGAATATTGTCGAAAACATCATAATTCTCAATTTCTTTATTACCACTGAGTAAATTTGATCCAAGATTTTTTTTTATATATTTTTATACACATATACAAAGACGTGATTCATTTTATAAGTAAACAAAAAAATGATTCGTATTCGGATCGAATTTGAATTCGATCCGCTGGATGTAATAAGATCTCTTAAGAATCTGCTGGTATTTTTCGAAATTCAGGCAAATTTATATATGGTTGAATCCATTTTCAGAGGCATTCCGTGATATTTAGTGTAACTTTTTTGAGTCAATGAATCGTATAGAGAATTCTGAAATCTTGTAAATGTTACAAAATGATTTTTAGGATTTAAAAATTCTTTTAATACATGGCTCTCTCTCCCTCGCTCACTCACACGCATGTTTCATGCCTTGCTGTTATTTTCATATCTTTTGAAAGTTCATTATTAGTAAAGAAATAACTGAAAAATCCTTAACAAGAGTTTTGTTTCGCTACTCACTTTTAGGAATAAATTATTATTTTATGTTTCTTTTAATCTTCCTTTCCTATGCATATATGTATAGTCTGTTTACGCGGATGTACGTATGTGTTTGTGGGTGCGTGTGTGTAACTTTTACTATGTAGTATGTATTTAGGATTAAATAAAATAACAATTATCTTGTTACCATCTTTTATTTGTTAAATATATGTATATATACATTTTGTCTCACATATCCATTTATATTTGACTCACTTGAAGAGAACTATAAGAACTTTATCACTCTTATGTGTGTTTTCTTTCTTTCTAATCCACCTTTAAAAAGTCAAAGCAATTGATTCTCCTATTTAAACGCAGTCTTTTATATTTCCTGAATCGTCTGCATAAGTTTCAGTGATAATCGACTGTACTTTCTTCTGAAGCGGTAAGTTTTTAATCCATGTAAAATGATAGATGATATTTTCATCGGCAATTTTTTCATCACTCATTTTATTACCCTTCTAGAAATAATCAATTGAGATCGATGAGAAACGATAGAACTAATATCTCAAGTGTTCCGAATCGTGTTTCTTAATTGTGCGAACACCACTGACAACGATTGAGCATTTTGCATTTCCAATTGTTTCCAATCGGGTACTTGGAATTTGGCACGTGATGGCAGCAATTTCGTCTGGCGGGAATTATTTAAAGACAGTTATTTACTTTTTTGGAATAATGTAAATTTTAAACAGTATATATTATGAAAGAAAGTAAATAAACATTGAGTAAATAATTCTTACCAGATAAAAGCGGAGCTGCGATAAAAAATGTACTAATAGTATTTTATGTTGAAAATATAAAATCAGATACAAGAAAAAAATAATAAAGTGGATTTTATATTAGTGAAAGAAGCAAAATTGTTATTTCTTATTATGCGTTCTTGGATTTTAAAATCTATTGAAATTAAATAAAAAAGTAAACGAATATTATAAAAACGTGAAACTTCAGAAAAGCGATTGAAGTATTATTTTACGATATAAAAAAATGCCAGGCTGTCATTAATTAAATAAAGTTAAACAATTAAAAAATGCTATTACCGATATAAGGCTTTTTTATCAGAAAGGGGTCTCAATTTTTTATTCTTCGCCATTATTAACACATAAATTCACAGTATAATAAATAAAAGCTTTTATTAATTCAACTTTATAAATTTTTAGTTTATTGAAATACAGTGAACTTCCGTCTATTTCAAATATCGCTTATCTCAAAGCATATATATATGTGCCCTTCCCCTTCCAGTGGGCAGCGACACTACCCATCACTTGATTCGAAATTGCTCCAGGCCCTCGTTCCTAGGTCACCTGCAGTTTAAACTCTCGCAACACATATTTCTTACAATTTTCTATGTCTTCAACATATTATACTATATATTTAATTCATTATATATATATATATATATAAATTAAAAAAAATATGAAACAACCCTTGCAGGGGTCTACTGAGAGCAACTGCCATCTAAAAAAAAATGTCAATAGCCCCCAGTAGAACCGCGGTAAATCACACCTATGGCCACGTCTCACAACCGTGAGATGGGTGGTCACAGGGAACAACGAAATCACAAGGACAGGCCGGCGAAACCCTCGTGTGTCTTGAGGACACGAAGCGACCCAAGGATGACAGCTTTCTGCATCCATCTCGCAAGTGCCTTGGAATATTTTTGGCACGCGCGTATGGCTTTGAGGTTACGAACCAGTGATAGTTTCGCACCTCCGAGAGCACCTATCACAAGGACAATTACTTGCACCGAATATTTTGGGTACAGTCGTTGCAGCTCTCTTTTAAGATCTTGATACCTCTCCTCTTTTTCTTTCTCCTTTGCAGTGATGTTGTATTCGGACGGAGCCGAGAATTAGATCACGAATATAGTTCGTTTCTCGAAGTCTTGGAGAACAATGTCAGGCCTCGAATGCGCAACGGATACTGCTGCCCGGAAATCGTAGTTCCAGAAAATTTGGAACTTCTCGTTTCGGACAATCGACTCTATCTCCCTTGGAGCGTTCGGCAGGGCAGGGTCGCGGCCAACACCGTAAGAGCGACAAAGATGGTAATAAAGCACTCTTGGGGCCGCATTATGGCTTGGGTCGGACACCCTGATAGTATGTGTTCTAGTTACTCAGCGTATGCATGACACGCTCTGCACCTATCACTGGGAACTTCTTGACATAAAATGCGCTCACGGTATGCTAAGGTGGAAATGACACCGTTCTGGCATGCGAAAATAAAACCCTCTGTACCAAAAGTTTGCTGAAGTAATGCACTTTCCTCACTTCTGATGTTGAAATTCAGGCCAAGCGTCTCGGCTGCTTGCTCCGCGGCTTTGTAAAGGAACGCTCCTTCGCCAATCATCTCGTGATTCCTGACCATCTTTAGGAGAGGATCTCTGCCATTCGCAACGATGTAAGCTGTACTTAGAACAATTCGGTTATGAAGACACTGGAGATTCTGAAGTCCGCATCCGCCTTGACGGCGTGAAATGTATAATCGCGGAACTGACGAATTGATATGCAAGCTTTTATGCATATGCATGATCTTACGTGTGATGATATCAAGGGCCTTAAGCTCGTTCTTCGTCCATTGAACCACGCCAAACGAGTAGAGTAGAACCGGGACGGCAAGCATGTTAGTCGCAGATACCTTGTTCAACGTCGACAGATTGGAAGACCAAATCTGTCGAAGAAGATGCTTGTATCTGCTTCGGAGAGACTCCTTCAATGATGTTACGTTCTGAATGCAGCTTTGAGACACGCCCAGGTATGTATAGGTCTCTCCAGTATTAAGATGTCTAATAACACTTATATCCACAAGCTCAGGCTCCTTGGGACTGCCAGTAATCGTTCCTTCCTTCAGCCATCCCAATCTCTCCTGCGTAGTTCTTGACGATATTTATAGCAGTTTGAATTTTGCTTTTACCAGAGGCTTAGATCTTCAGGTCAAGCATATAGAATACATGTGTGACCTTATGCTCGCGCTGATTAGTGTCGCCACAGAGGTATCCAGGAGAATTTCGTAGAGCGAGAGATAGAGGCAGAAGTGTGATGCAAAAAAGCAAAGGGCTCATGGTATCACCTTGAAAGACGCCCCTCTGGAAGGTGACATTGTTCGTTGTCAGAGGATAATTTCTAGATGAGATAGTAAATCTAGTTTTCCAAAGAGGCATCAATCTCTCTATGCATCTCACTAAGTGTGGATATACCTTAAAGCTTTCCAAAAGACAGATGATAACTCTATGAGAGGTTGAATCGAAAGCTTTCCGGTAGTCCATCCAGGCCATTGACAGGACGAGCTGATGGGCTGCAGCGTCTTTATAGACACACCTGTCAATTAGCGGGTTCTCTCGACAGCCTGCTACACCTTTTTTCGAGCCACGTTGTTCGTACATCTCTCGCCATACAGGCTCAATTCGTCGAACAATCCTGTTGTTTAGGTCAGCTGTAAAGATCTTATACAGTGTGTTCAAACAAGTTATTGACCTGGAATTCTCTGGGTTGAACATGTTGCCGTTTTCCGCCAGGAATATAGTGCGTCCTAACACCAGCCACTGCGGAATGAACGTCTCCGACTTTAAATATGAGGTGAATATGCGGGCCAAATGTTGGTGTGTAAAAGTAAACTTCTTCCACCAGAAGTTCTTGATACATTGTGGTCCAGCAGCGAAAAAGTTCTTCGTGCCTCTAAGTGCTTTTTTCACCTCTTCGGCAGTGATTGGTGGATATTCCTTCTCACATTTTATGAGGTTGTCGCAAAACTCCTTGAAGCGGATGATATTGTCAGTATCTTCTTTCAACTCTAGTGTTTTCGGGATCTTGTACACCTCTCTCCAAAAAGTCTCTACCTCCTTGGGCTTGGGTGAATTTTTTCAACAATATGCTGCTTGATTGTCAGCAGCTTTGACTTGTTTAGTGTGTGATTCAAGATCCTTAGTTCTTGGGCGAACTTTCGAACCCTTTCCGTGAACGGTCTACCAGATGTTATGTAGTCAATCACATATTGAACACGGGACGCATTCTGTCTTGCCCATCCAATCTTCTTGTTCAGTTGATGCAAGCGTCTTTTGGTCTTTTGATCCATCGTCGGCTTTGGCCTTTGATTTGAATCAGCCAAAGCTCTCGCAGCACCATGAACTGAGCAATTGATGGTCCAGAGGTCGGACTCTTGCGAGATATCTCTATGAAGGGAGGCATCCATTTCAGCCAGATCTTGGGGCTTAGGCGGGACTTGCATGTTAATGTTCCTCCTTGTACTGAAATTGCGATCATCTCTCAGATGGTGCCTACTTTCTGCGGTTGGTCTTAATGTCGCTTCCTCATCTTCCTCTGCAGCTTGATCAAGCAGCGGTTGGGGAAGCGCTCCGCGTACATATCCATTTTTCCAGAGATTGTCGGCTTGATTTCGCAAAGACTGATGCGAAACGTGCTGAAGCTCTGGGTGTTTCTGGCACCATAGAGTGTGCATACGCGCCATAAAGCCTCCGCGAACAGTGATAATGCTGGCATCATAGCAGTCTAGCACGTCATCCCTCAGTTGAACCGTCCTCTCAATGTGGGCGTTTCGCCGGTTCGTCGTCGTGTTTCCATCTAAATTATTTTCAGCACCCCAAACTCTAGGATCTTCGGCATTGTTTGCCGACCCATTGTCGGGTGCTCTGCGCGTTCGATCGTTTTGAACCGCATCTACAACATTTTGGTGTTTTGGTGGTTTCATTGTTGTTCCCAAGAGCAGCTAGGGAAAGGGTTCGTCCATCCTCATGGAGCCCCGCGTGCAAGGATAAGGCTGGTACACTGAGAGGTCGCTCGATATCCCAGAGTCACCGTTTAAGACACCTTAACCAGGTGCCATTTAGCTTTCGGCGCGGTTGTTACGCCTTCGCTTAGGGGATATTCCTTCGGGACTATTCGTGGACAATTGTCCGCGACTGCTTATTAATCATTGTAACCATATTCAGCAGAAACCCTTGGTACAGGACCCTCTATCCGCAACCCGAGGACGCGTTCGGTGGCTTTGTCATAGGCCCTTCAGTTCTATTTCAAAGGAATCGAAACCGAAT
>CAKNYM010007357.1:0-16669 GCA_932195095.1 Andricus curvator | reverse complement strand
GGGCCATGACCTACAAAATGTCACAGTTGCAGAGTGCTAAGTGTTTTCAGTGAGCTTCGCGCCAATAGCTTCTATGTAGCGTGAATGCGCGTCTGAAAGGGTACTTTTGGCGCGGTGCAGATGAAAATCTGTCCATTTTTCGGGGTTTTGTCATTATGATTTTGTGTTCGGGGGGTCATGTTCTACAAAATATCAAAAAATTATCAAAATCCACCGAGACCTTTTTTCAATACATTTTGTGCGGGGTCCTTTCAAAAATTTCCGGAAAATTGCTGAATTTCCGAAATTTCCGGAAATTTATGAAAAGTGGCTAAATAATCGGAAATTTCAGGTATCCAAAGCTTTTTGGAAAGATTCAAAAAATTTCCAGAAATTTATAGAAAATTGCTAAATTTCCGGTAATTTATGGAAAATTGTTAAATTGCCGGAAATTGCAGGTAGCCAAAGCTTTTTGAAAAAAATTTCTAAAAATTCTGGAAATTTATGGAAAATTGCTAAATTTCCCAAATTTCCGGAAATTTATGGACAATTGATAAATTACCGGACATTTCAGGTATCCACAAATTTCTAAAAATTTCGCTAATTTATCGGTAATTGCTGGTAATTTATCAGTCATTTATGGTAACTTGTCACTTCGAGTTTGTCCAATCACTATTCACCACTCACAATCAGTCTCTCAAGCGTAAAATCATAATGAAGTGAGGTTATTATTCCGGCAGTCCTGGAAAGTAAATCTAAATCGAAATGCGCAAGCGCGACAGCAAGAAAAAGTAATCTGGCTCGAACTGCGCAAGCGCAGCAGCTAGAAAAAGTAATCTTACTCAAAGAGCGCCAAGCGCAGCAGCTAGGAAAAGTCTTTTTATAACTACTTTTTACCACGGCTTTGGAATTGGTCACTTCACGCACGCAATACATGCCTCGAAAAGCGAATATTTCGTGCGTGCGTGGCAAAAAAATTTTATTGTAGCGTGTATCGTTTTTCCAAAAAGTTAATTTTTTTATTTTGAATGTATTTTTATAACAAAAGTTTATAACAAATTTGTAGATTTTTTTAGGTTGAACAACTTTTGTCTATTCATCTTTTTTCGTACCTTGCGTCGTTTTTCCACCATTTTTTTATTGTTAATGTTATTTTTCACGACTGAAACACAAATTACGCATTTTATCAAAAATGATTACTGAAAAATGTGTAGCTCTTTTCTGAGTGAACAACTTTTGTCGATTAATTTTTTTCGTGGTTTGTGTCGTTTGTCCGAAAATTTAATTTCTTTTATTCTTAAATCAGTTTTTTACAAATGAAACAAAAACTACGCATCCCATCAAAAAGTGATTATTGACAAATTTGTAGATCTTTTCAGAGTGCACAATTTTGGTCAATTTATCTTTTTTCGTATCTTGTATATTTAGACCACAAAATGGAATTTTTGATTTTTTTTCATTATCCCGAATAGAAAAACGTTGATTGTTGAACATCCTAAAAGATTGTCATAACAACTTTTTTAATTTTTTTGAAAAATCGAAAATTCAAATTTTTACCGCACAAAAAAAGAATGAAAAATAAAAAATTCCAATCTGTGGTCAAACTATACAAGATACGAAAGAAGATAATTTGAAAAAAATTGTGCATTCAAAGAGGATCTACAAAGTTTTAATGAAACACTTTTTGATAGGAAGCGTAGTTTTTGTTTTATTCGTGAAAAATAACATTAAAAATAAAAAAATTACATTTCTGGAAAAACGACGCAAGGTACAAAAAAGATGAATACCAAAAAATTTTGCATTTAAAAAAGATCTATAAATTTTTCAGCACTCACTTTTTATAGAACGTGTAGTTTTTGTTTTAATCGTAAAAAATGAAATTTAAAATAAAATAATCAAATTTTGGGACAAACGACACAAGTTATGAAAGAAAATTATAAAAAAAAGTTGCGCACTGGAAAAAGAGCTACAAATTTATCACAAATAATTTTTTGATAGGACGCGTAGTTTTTGTTTTAATCGTAAAAAAAGCATTGAAAATAAAAAAAATTAAATTTTTGGAAAAACAACACGAGAGGCGAAAAAAAATGAAAAAACAACAAAGTTTCAACCTGAAAATATCTACAAATTTGTTATAAACTTTCGTTATAAAAATATATTAAAAATAAAAAACTTAACTTTTTGGAAAAAGGACACAAGGTACAATAACGTTTTATTTAACACAATTTTTCGCCTAAATTGTATATACAAATTTGCTCAGAACCACTCTACGCAGGATGCGTATTTTTGGTTTAAATCGTAAAAAATAAAATTGCAAATAAGCAAATTAAATTTACGGGAAAACGACACAAGTTGCAATAAAATGTATATTCACAACATTTTTTTTATAGGATGCGCACTTTTTTCAATTATAAAAGCAAGGCAATAAATATACGTCTGTTTTAATACAAATGCATATTATGAATTGTAATAATATACATTTATTGAAATGATATAAAATTTTCAGGGTAGCTAAGAATAAAACGTAATGCAAAATAAGAAACAAATATTAAAGTAATCATGATGAAAAAAATTTATACATTATTTTCCAATATCTGAATAAGCAGTACCAGACTGAGGTACATAAATAAATATAATATATATTTGATGTAATATAATAAAATAAATATAATAGCCTTTTGGGCAAAATCGAGTGCGAAGCACGAGATACGTGATGAGAATGTGTTCGTTAAAGCCGAAGGAGCTTTAACAAAAGAGAATTCACAATCACCAAATTACATTGTCGATGATTTAACCTTTCATTTTAAAAGACCTGTGCACAAATTTGGGGGAAATACAAAAACCGTGCGTGTAGCGCGAGGTAAATACATTATCGAGCGCGAAGCGCGAGATATATATACTATCGAGCGCGAAGCACGAGAACCAATAGTAGCGAACATTTATTCGAAAATTGATTTATTGCATACTATACTATTGCATATTGCATATATACTATTGCATTCTCGTTTTTTGATATAGTAATAAAAAAGGATTTAATTTAAATTCAATTAAAAATTTTATCTTAGGATTTGAGTTAGGAATTCGCCTTTCAGCGAAAAATCGTCGGTCATAGTGCGATACTTCTTTTCTAACTTTTCTTCTTTTTTGTTTCGGTTTGAAAATTGGTCTGTTTTGGTTGAGGTTTTTACTAAATTGTTGAACATTTTTTCTCAACTGTTTTTGTTGAATATTAAAATAGTTCTTGGTGGAAATATCAACTATTACACTGTTAGTTGAGAATTCATTATTTTAAATCGAAGATTCACCATTCTGGTTGAAAATTTAACTATTTTGTTGAAAATTTCTTTTTTCTTGGTTGAAAATTAAGTGTTTTAACTGAAAATTTAATTCTTACATTTTTGTTTCAAAATTTATCGTTTCGAGTTTAAAACTGAACTGTTTAGTTAAAAATTAATGTATTTTACGTAATTTGCGTATTTCAAGTTTCAGGTAATTTTTGGATAACCCCTTATAAAATTCTGTGTGACTGTTGTCATTAAAAAGGCTTTAATCTAAATTTAGAAAAAAACTTTTTTTGCATTAACATGATTGACCTCCTAGGTGTAAGGTTGTTTTTATACCTAAAACGAAAAATGTAGGACGGTCATGGGAAATGGAAAATTGGGCAGGGAAATGTCAGGGAAAGTCAAGGAATTTCGAAATTGGGATTTTGTAGCAACCCTGAAATGTTGATCAAATCATTGCACAATCAAAAATCAATTGAAATCTATACGTAAGCAGATGTAATATATATATATAGTCGTGATTTTCAGTGAATATAATAGTTATGTTGTTGTCAACTTTTTGGTTGAAAATGTAACTATTCGTTAAAAATGTATTTAATTTAGTTTTTATTTTTTGACTGAAAATTTAACTATTCTTTTTTAGGTTAAATATTCATCTGTTTTCAGGGAAAATTTAACTATTTTGTTGAAAATTTCATAATCACCACGCTTTGATCTTCTATTGGATTAAAATTTGACATCTTGGGATTTATAGTGTGTTGGTGAAGAAATTGTCAGTTTTATTAGGGACTTTACATCTTTAAAACGATTATTCTCGTTATGATTTCAAACTACCCGATTTTTTCTCGATCTTCTAAAGACCAAACTATTTTAATGCGTCGCTGCTGTTGAATAATTTCCCACTCCCAAGTCATTCTCCTACGCTCTTTCGCCATAAAGAATCATGCGTCTAGTCAATATATGAGGTAACAAGCTCACCAAGTTTACTCTCATAAAAAGCGATTACAGCCTGCCACGCAACTTTCTCGGGCACGGATTACAAACGCGGAAAGGTTTTACCACATGGTTTGATCATGTTTATCCACAGTCCTCTGACGATTTTTCGTCTGCGTGGAACAACGTAAATAACAACTGGTGGTGAGTTCGTAGGCCAGTTCTGTGCGTGATCTGCGAAAAAACTGTATGCAGAGCAAAAAAAATCGAGAAGCGCTGACCTCAGATTCACTTCAAGGGGATCCGGGTTCTTATCGCCAAATTTTCCATTTACAAATAAAATAAAAGCAGGGAGACAAAACAAGAAAAAAGCAGAAGCGCGAACTTGGAGCTAGAAGATAAAATTCCAGTCGCGTACAGGTCAGTTGACAGTTGTTTGCAAATCCATGTGGGAACCGGTTGCTATACTAGGATCTTATAGGCATCGCGTGCACTGCCAGCAAGGAATGTACTCCACAACTTTTCAAGACGATCCACACAGTTCAGACAGTTTCCTATCGGCCTTTGTACTAAAGGGTTGATTGAAATTCTACTAACTGTGAGGAAAGATTGACTGCAGTGATAAACTCCAAATAAGTGTGTTTAGCTCGAGTTCAATTTCTGGAAAAATGTTTTGAAAGGGTTGTTTTATTGTAATTTCGGGAGGAGAATACATGGTACAATGATTCAGGCACCACCATAACTGTACATTTATTACCATAGGCCAACGAATGCATCAATAGAATTGCAAAACGTAAAACTATATCAGATAGAATAGACCGGTCCATTTCAAATCGGTCAGGCATTCCATGCTCAAGTCACAGTATTTTTTGCCACTCAAATATGTTGTTTTTCAAAAGGAATAAGACGACACCAGTGGGGAAGCAAATATGGTATTCCGCTGGACAACTCTGTTATCCGAAAAGGTAATCAGGAGTGATCTAAGTAATACACTGTAATCATAGGTAATACAATTGTTATCCAAAGTAATCCACTTGTGCTTCTAAATAATCCACTATAATCATAAGCAATCCACTCGTAATCCAAGTAATCAGAGTTATCCAAGTAAACCACATGTAATCCCATGTAATAAATGTGTAGTCTGAAGTAATTCACTTGTAATCTTAAGTGAGACACTTGTCATCTTAAGTAAGACACTTGTAATTCAGAGCAATCCATTTTTAATCTGTAGTAATCCAATTTGAACAACAGGTAATCCACTTGCAATGCCAGGTATTCCAGTATACTTTCAGGCAATCTACCTGCAATCCTTGATAATCCCCATACAATCCCAGGGAATCTACTTGTAATCCCAGGTAGTCAACGTGTTATCGGCGGTAACCCACTTGTAATCTAAGGTAATCCACTTGTAATCTGGAGTAATTAACTTGTATTTCGAAGTAACTCAGCACAATTATTAGTAATCCACTTGTAGTCATATGTAATTTACTTATAATCCCAGATAATCCACTACAATCCTAGGTAATTAAGTCTAATTCTAGGCACTCCACTTGCAATATTTTGTAATCCACCCGTGATCCCAGGTTATCCACATGTATCTCCAGATAATCCACTTCTCATCCACAGTAAACCAGAATAATTTTAGGTAATCCACTTGTGATCCCAGGCGATCCAAAATAATCTTAGGTAATCGACTTGCAATCTCACATAATACGTGATACACCTGTAATTCGGTGTAGTCCAAATAATCTAATATAGATAATAATTGGTAATCCACTTGTAATCCCAAGAATACACTTGTAATCCTAGGTGATCCACTTATAAACGGAGTAATTCAGTACAATCTTTGGTAATACACATTTAATCCTAGGTAATCCACTGATAATTCACTCATAACTCCAGGTAATCCACCTGTAATCCCATGTAATCCACTAATAAGCTTAGGTGACCCATTTCTAATCCTAAGTGATCCAATTGTAATCCGGGGTAATCCGGGTATTTAAAGGAGCTTCAGATTCATGCAGGGTAATCCACCTCCGCTGGATAGCATTTTTAGGAGTTGTTTCTCCCTCGGACTACACATCTTACCAAACCGTCCTCTTATGAAATACGTTGACAAATTTAAACAAAGTTTAAAATTAACAACATGACGGGAGTTTTTCTTATAATATTCATAGTCAATTTACCTGAGAACCCCACTGTTTTTTTCCCATGATTGTTTTTATAGATTCGTCCAAATGTAAAGATGATAGCCCGCCTTGTGCATGCGCCTCATAGCGAACATTTTTTTGTCTGAAAAACGAAAATTCACATTTTTTTTATAAAACGACAAAGATACGAAAAAAGTCAAATGGGAAAATTATTTCTCATAAAATGTTCTAGAAAAACGTCTCTTGATACTTTCTTCTATCTCGCGTTATTTCCGAGAATTTTACAAAAATATGTATAAAATCCTTTGTATAATTTATTTTTTCTCATCAATACTATTTTATAGTGTCATACAAAATAAAGAAGATTAATTAATTAATAATTTAATTTAATTTAATAATTTAATTAATAATTCAACAGTTTCAACAACTTTCACATGAAAATTTTTTCCTTCAAGTCTGATTTTTTTTTTAATAATCGATACTCTTCATTTTTCCTAACTTACTAAATTATTTTTCCACAAAAACGTTTTTCAAACCCTTGAATTAAGTCCTTTCTTGTTTTTCATCACACCATAAAATTATATTGCTGAGAGAAATAAAAACTTAAAGTATTTTATACATATATATTTCCTTAAAATTCTTGAAAATAACGCGAGATAAAAAAAGGGCCAACCGATATTTTTCTACAACAAAATTGTTTTAGAGAAATAATTTTGTTCCTTTGACTTTCTTCGTATCTTGTATCGTTTTGACAAAAAACGTGAATTTTGGTTTTCAGATAAAAATATACTCTTTTCATTAGAACGAATCTAAAAAGAACACGAGAGAAATTTTTTTTTGCTGTTCTTGAGTAAATTAACTGAATATTTTAAGAAAACCAGTCCTCGTTTGGTCAATTATTGAGCTACGGAAAACTGAAACCGCTTAACTTCATTGAACCTGATTTGACAAGAGACAAAAGACCTTTTCAGGGGAATAACTGGCAAGAGATTGAGCTAATTATCATTTTGCTTGTGTTATTTGGATGGTTAGTTTAAGGATCACTATTTCAAGAATTAGATGGAGCTACGTGCTTATTTTATAATTCAGTAAAAATTTCGATGAAGTTAAAACGGGTTAGCATTCCATAACAGTATAATGAAAAAAATACAACAAATCACTAAGAAAATGATGTGATATAAATATTCTTCACAATTATACCACAATTAATTGAGAGAAAACTCGGAACATTTTGATAGACGTAAATTATACTTAAACTCTAATGTTCTAAATTTAAATACTCAAACTTTTCAAATAATTCACTTTTTTCAATTAATCAAATTATGTTAAAGAATTGGTAAACCTGAATTTTCTTCAATTAAATAAGTATATGGGTGAAAAAAAATCAACAACATCGTATCCCGAGATAACTACTGGCACTTATTCACCGAAACAAATTTTTATTTATAGGATCTGATAGTACGTGGCTTATTCTATAATACCTTGTGCACTAATTATTTAAATTTTTTCTGGTATGAGAGGAAAATCATTTAAATATGCACTCGGTACCATGCCTATGACTACATTTTCCAAAAGAAAATGCTTTTATTTCTTTACTTATTGCTCATTTAACTTTTTTTTTAATGCGTAAATATTTTATAATAAAACAAACTAATAGAAAATAAAGTTTATAGTAAGTATATCACTTATAACTGTCGTTTACAAATTAGTTTTTGAATATTCCCGGTACTGACTGTCGCCCGGTCACACGACAGTTATTGAAGATTTTTTAATGAAAGAGTTGAATTTTCTAATTTAAATTTATTGACAAATGAACGACGTGCGGAGAGTACTTCTCAGAATAAAAATTCAATCTGTCAAATATTTCCATAAAGAAATCAAATAAGGAAATTGCATAGGTTATTAGACCCAGTCACATAAAAAGACCATTCAATACAAAGTAGGTAAGGAATATTAACTTACGTAATTATTTTCATTCATTTGAGTGAAGTTAGTCACAAAAAGAGTTTTCATTATAATATTACGATAGATTTTCAATTTAACATTATTGTATTTATTTATATTTACTTTATTATAATGAAAACAAAAGCTAAAAGGAGTCCTAACATATATTTCAAGCATCTACGCCTATTCTTACCAATTATACTTACTTTTACATAGTTTTTAGAAGGATTGAAATACAAATTTTATTATTTAACATTTGAAGACTGTATAATTAGGGTTAGGATTAATGGAGAAAAAAATATTTTACTTGAATATGAAATACCGTTTGCAAAAAAAAAGTTCCTAGGGGAATTGTGTTGATTTTTTTAATTTCAACTGTATATAAGCACAAAAAATGTTTTCCACGCGAAACTCAATTTCACTCAAAAGTGGAGTTAGGTGGTTTAAGCTTTTCGTAGCTCAATTCTGAACTTTTAAAAATTTTCCAACGGATTTCAAAATAGAACGAGAAATTCTATCAGAATCGGAAAGAAAAAAACAAATTATACCTATATATTAGATTATAGTATATCACACATTTAACAAAAATATTGACCATTTTTTGATAATTCGCGTTCTCAGTTTTGAAAATTCAAATACTCAGAACTTTGTCAAAAAATGTATTTCGTCAAATCAGTCAGATACGTGTCGTATTATTCCCTTTGAAAAACAACATATTTTAGTGGTAAAAGATTCTGTGACTTCAGCATGAGCATGAACTGCCTGACCGATTTGAAAAGAATGCACATACATCTGAAAATATTTCAGACAGAGACCACTAAAAATAAAGACTTTGAGGAATGTACATTTTTTATACCTATGAGACTATTTAAACTTAAGATAAAATGACACTTATTAAATTTGATAAATTTTCTATCAAAGTCCGCTATAACATTTTTTTACTTCAGCATAACTGCTTAAAAGTCGTCTTTACTTTTTATTAACACCACTGGATAAATCAGGTTATTAATTGCCAATTGGAATCGGCATAATAACTGCAGAGAAGACATAAACAGTCGTAAATTAAATTTTATTTCCTAGAAAATTAACGCTTTGCATTTAGCATTATAAACATCGGCACTATAAACAGATTCCTGATACTGTCATTTGCGACTAGTAGTGTCATCTAACAAACGTTAAAGAAACATTTTATCTCATTCAAACGATCAAATAGGTAACTCATTGCGAGAGATGCAAAACCAACTGTAAATTCATTACCTAATTACTAAATATCAAAAGAAGATAATATCAAATTCAAGTAAATATGTAATAATAAATTAAATGTCTAATGAAAAAATTGTTATAAATTGAAAAGAACTTTGAAACGCCAAGGACACAAAAATGACCAACTTTCTCAATGTTGAATCGTGAGGAGAAAAATTGGACAAATTTCAGTTGTAAAATATGTACAAGAATATAAAAAAATCTTTATTACACATTTTTATCATTGCATAAAATAGTACAATTTACGCGTATTTTATGAAAGCGTATTACACATTTAGAATAGTTTTTATTTCATTGTGAGATAAACAATATTATTAGAAAAACAATTGTTTAATTTGACGTACTCCATTTTTTAAAGGCGCACTTTAAAAAAAAATATCTCACAGTAAAAGCATCTTCTCTTTTCACAAAAAACAAGAATAAATTAATAAATTTCATCAGAATTATTACCCACAAGAGTATCTCAACTGTATTTACTTAATTTGTTACTTTTTGATAAAAACAATGTACCTACCTAAACTCAATTTTTAGAAATCTTCATTACAAATTTCTTCTGGTCTCTGGAAATTTAAAAATCAGACTATATTCCAAAGCAGTTTGCAAACTTCCAAACTTTATTTTACGCCATAAAAGTATTTACTTTCCCAAAGTGGGAAATAAAATATTATTACATGTTATAATTATAAGCATAATTATTGTTTCACGAATTCAACTTGTCAAGAATGTAATAATTTGCAGAAATATTTATAGTATTTCAGTTCCTTTTATATTTCATTTACATACAGAATGAAATTCTATTTAAAACTTAAATCAAACGACATTAACCAGTGCTTTTTCAGTAACAAAGGAATGATAAGATGAAGAATATTTTGTCACGCCAGTGTTAATCTCAGGATGGAAGTTTTGTGACGAGACAGCGATATAGACCAGCAAGTCATGTTGCTCGTGGTAAGTGAGAACAATTGTCGCCTTAATTATATAGCTAATAATTAGTGCGTAAAATATTGAATCGTTGCCTCCTGAGTCAGAAAGATAACTTCCAAGAAGCGATTTAAAATACTAATTTCACTAATTTTTATGTCTTCATTCTCGATAATAAAAAATACTTCTTGTGTTTCTTATCCATAATAATTCTTTCCAAGGACTTTCAGAACCTGACAATCAACTTCTGAGCTTTTGAATATTTGCACTGATTATTTTATTTGATATGCAGACATGTATTATGCCAACAAAAACACTACATCGGAAAAAAACTTCGTCAAGTAACTGCATGAATTTTAATATTTTCTTTATTTATGCAAAAGGTAACCAAATTTTATAAATAGAAGTATTTTTTAATAAAAGGAATTGGTTCAGTGAATTAGTTTAATAAATTTATTTCACACGTTGCAATAAAATTGTAATCTACAGTTGGTTTTTTCTTAAGGATTCTTTTTTAAATTTTGGGATGTGTGGATTTCTCCAATTTTCAAGTTATCATTTTCCAAACTTACAGATTAATTATTGTCAACAATTTTCATGGAAACTCTAGTAAAAATCAGTATAATTTGATGCAGACTATTTCTGAACTCTTGAAAAAGCAGCATACGTACCTACAACTTATTTACTATATTAATGCTAGAATTCATGTTAGAAATCGTTAAAAATGACTAAAAAGTGAAAATTTGTCATTATAAATCAATTTATTTCAAATTCATCAAAACCATTTTCAGAAGATGATGACCTCAATCTAAAAAAATTTGCCCGCCGTGTGGGCACATTCTCCTCGAGCGCTACGCGCGCAGCTCGCAAGTTTAAGCGCGCCTAGGGTGCGCGTCTGATAGATCTAGCGCTTCGCGCTCGATAATATATTTACCTATCTCTATGCGCTCGGTTTTTGTACTTCCCCACTTTAATGTTTGTTTCTTATTTGGCATTAATCTTTATTGGCAGCTACCCTAAAAATGCATCATTTAAATAAGTGCATATGATTATAATTCATAATATGCATTGATATTAAAACAGACATATTTTCATTGTCTTATTTTTATAATCAAAAAGTGCGCATTCTATTGAAAAAAGCCAAAAGCAAATTTTTAGATCTAATTCAGCTGAACAATTTTGTTGTCAAATATTTTATTGTACCTTGTGTCGTAAAAAATAATTTAATTTGAATGTTATTTTTCACGACTAAAATCGAAACTACACGTCATATCGAAAAATAGGTCTCAGCAAATTCGTACATATGATTTAGGCGAATAATTTTGTGAATTCGCATTTTTTCGTATCTTGTGTCGATTTTCCCAAAATTTAATGTTTTTTCATCTGTTGTTATTTTTTACGACTTGAACAAAAAGTACGCGCCGTATAAAAAATATTTATAACAAAGTAGACATTTTTTGGGTGAACAACTTTTGTCTATTCATTTTTTTCTGCAGCTTGTGTCGTTCTTCAAAAAAATTTATTCTTTCAATTTTTAATGCTATTTTTTACAATTAAAACTTAAATTTTCTTGCTTGGACGATTTTTGTCAATTCATTTTTTTTTATTTCGTACAGTTTGACCGAAAAATGGAATTTTTTATTTTTAATAACATTTTTCACGATTAAAAAGAAAAAATGGCTCTTATCACAAAAATTATATGAAAAAAATTTGTTGATCTTTTTGAGATCTTCAATATTTTTTTATATTTCCTTTAGTTTTGCTGGAAAATGGAATTATTTGATTTATTAAGAAGCATTTTCGATAATTAAAACGAGAACCGTTGGTCAAAGATGGCTGGTTAACAAACTCGTCTTTTTTTGAGACCTTCAAACAATGTGCCAAAGGGCAATCCAATCACATAATTCCTTCGAAAGTTACCGTGCCTATACAGAATACAACGACGACACAACAACGACGACGACGACAAGCACAGGTAGACACCGAAGTAAAATCCATTTTTTCTCAGTCAGTGAGTCCGAAAATGTTCAGATTCGATGAAATCCGCAAAACTCAATTTTCGCATATAAAACCAGTATCTTCTCATTGAGATGAGAATATAAAAAAAAGTTTGAGTTCATTTGGTAAAAACGTGTAAGTTGTACCTTGGTCTGCATTTCAAAAATCATGTTTTTAACTCTTCTTTTTTTAACGGCTGCAATTGCGAATATATTTCATCTTGGTAAGTTCTATATACCCACCAAAACTGGATAAAATATCTCATAAATTGACAGAGATATTCTACTCTCAGTGTTTAAAATCATTTATGTTAAAGATAGTAATTCCCGGTGGGGATTTTTTTTCGCATTTCGTCCTTTATGGCAGATTTGTTTCTCGTATGGGTCGCAAATCTCGATAAAACATAATGTTTTAATAAATAACTTAGAAATGAGACAAAATTAGACTATTTAATATCTACATTCAACATGTCCAGTTTTCCCTGAAGGAGTTTGAAGCACTCAATTTAAAATTGCATTGTATAACTTTGCATCCTACTTATACCTCTTGTGGTCTTCTTCACAGTCACTTAATAGCGTTTCGGTCATTGCGCAACAAATCTTACAGACTATGCAATCTGCATTTACCTTTGCTTCTTATTCCTTATTTTTGTTGTAAATGTACCTTCACTTTTTCTTTTTCAGTCTTTATAAGTACTGAGAACGACGCGACGCAGCAAACTTTGTGACACGATCCATTGTGAAACAAACACAATGGATCGTGTCTCCTAGATTCTTTGCACAATAAGATTCAGTGCGACATTTTTTTTAAATGAAAGTATAGCCAATAACCATTGTCCTTTTCGAAGAATGGGCCATTCAATAAATGGATTCTATTTTATCTATATAAGAAAAATATATAGTGACCTATGATTGTAAATATACTGATATTTCATATATTATGATCTCTGGTCATTGTACTTTATGCCGTTAGTGGCATTAGGGTGATCCTTAAAAACGTTGTCAAAACTTTTTTTTAAAATTCTTTTGATCCCAGGAGCGGGTTTCGTTTAAATGTTAAAAAATGATATGCTTCAAATTTTGGCCAAATCGGTTAACTTCTAACCCTATGGTACACACTTCTTGAAGCTTTTCATATGTTTAACGTATATATGGGGCAAAATGTGGAAAAGTGATAAATCCCTATAACTTTCTCAGTTTTTGTCGAATTCGTCTATAATCCAAGGAACGCAACCTTCTTTTAAACGCAAAAAAGGTATTGTAGAGTAAAAATAAATTTTCTAAAATTTTCTAAATGGCGGACCCATAAAATGTGAGCAAAAATTGTATTTTCTACAGTTTTCAATGAAAGATCCTAAATTTCATGAAAAAATCCTGCTAACAGCTACAAAGAAAGTGCTGACATTAAAAATTTCGAAAAAATCTATAACTGACGTGATAGAAAGATTTCGCTTGCGGATTCGAATTCAGCAACCCAAAATCTACGGAAGCACCTATACTTTTGGTCTCAGTACAGTTAATACATTTTTTGGCTTTTTTTTTGCATGATCGAAAAGCAAGTTATAAACATATCCTTTGATGAGGATATGTATTTTAATTATTCAGAATTTTCTACCTAATGATCTCATTTTCGGAAAAATGTAGGTTAATTCCTTATACCGTGCCACCCTTCATATTATTAATTCTTAGCAGATATTCTGATTACAGGGGGCTTTTATTTATCACATTTTCATTTCCTAATAGTTCAAGATAGAATCTATTAAAAACATACTTATTTATTCGTGATTTTCTGAAAATCATCTTGGTATGACGATCACAAAAATGCTTAAGGTTGCCAAAACTGGTACGTCTACCCTAACTTAATTGCAAACATAAGCTTATTTTCAAAATTGTGTTAAAGATTTTTGTGGAATTAGAACTCTAAATTATAAAAAAGCAGCAAGTTTGCAATTTTTTCAGAGCGGATAAAATTTATTGGACTTTCTTGGATTCAATTGGATAATTCTCAAGAAGATCTCTTTGTACAATCAATGCGTTGTTTCTCAGCTGCAATAAAACGAAGTTGAGAGAGGAAATGAAAAGAAGTTACATATCGATTTGCAAATTCCTCGTTACACGTAAAAGAAACGCCCAAGAGAAATTGGTTGAACGCGTTTCGTGTGAAAAATTTTGTAAGAATGCAAAATGCCTTTGAAGTTTCTGCACGACTGTACAATTTAAAATGGATTTTGAATCTGCTTAGACGGCATTCCGTATTTCTACGAATATAAATTCAGAGTGCATAATTATTCCCCTGCTTTTCCCTTTTTTAAAAATTTCCATTTTCCTCTATTCTCGAAAAAATTCGCTTTTTCCCTTTTTTTCTTTAAATATACGATATATTTGTCTGTCCACATTGACGACTATTTAGTTTAAATTTAAATAACGATTGTCATTATGTTAGACATATAACAATTATTATTATTTGATTAGGTCAAAATTCAAACAAAAATTACAAAATTTACAACTGACCTCAAAGACTTTTTTTGATTCAACACAACTTTAATTAGTTTTAGAATTTAAACAATTTTCAAAAACTACAAAAAACAAACTTTTAACGCAGTTTGGCACTAATAATATTTATGGAAACAGTTAAGATCTCCAGATACGTAAAAAATATTGGCATCCATGGAAATATTAAAATTACGAAAGAGTTTTATTTAAGCATAGTTTGAGAAAATAACAATCCAGGGACGTAGATGCGGTCGTAGCGCGCATGCATTGGATGTAAACGGTTTATTTAGAGTAATTTAATTAATAATATTAATTTAATTTGTATTCATGAAATTTCGAAGGATTTTTTTATATTTTAATGAATTTTTATTATTTTCGAAGATTTCAAGCCATTTTAAGGGGTTTTAATGAATTTATAGAGAACTTTAGGAAGTAAATTAAATTTTATTTTAAGAGACTTTTACGCATTTCAACAATTTCAAGGGATATAAAGGACATAGTAAAATTTCGAAGGATTTTGAACACAGAACAAAACAGAATGTAATCTTTACAGCAATTTCAGAGTAATCTTTACCTGCAACGAAAATTAACTTCACATGTTAAGATTTACCCACCACATGGGAAATGGTTACCATGTCAACTCCATTGAATCTTGTTTTGTTTCGACGTGAAAAAATTAATCTTTATCTACTTGAAAATTACCCGCAACAAAAATTTTAGAACTCTTAATATTTGAAAAATTGTGTATATGAATTATTAAATACTTCATGTTTTTAATATTAGAAAATAAAAATCCAGGGACGTGAACGCGCGCGTGTATTTTATGCAAACGGGTTTTCAAAGAGAAAATAATTGGGTAATTTCATATTAATCTATATCCAAGGAATTTCAAATGATTTCTACTTATTTTAATGGATTTTTACTATTACAAGGGAATTCAACGAATTTCTAGAGAACTTTAGGGAATAAATTAAATTTTATATCAAGGGATTTTTGCGGATTTCAACAGTTTCAAGGCATATGAAGGAAATCGACAAAAGATTCCAAAGAATTTCAAGAGATTTTATTTTAAAAAATTGTAGAACGTGGGTTTACTGTCATTCTAAAATAACTTTTCAACTTATATTCAAAGTATTTATTATAGTAAATAACAGTGAATAACAAATCTTAGACATAAATATTTAGTTTTATTTATAAGTATCACGATTCAATTATTGATAAAGGAATTTTTTGAATAGAAAACATTCTTGATTATGAGAACGATATAAAATATATAAAAATTATTTATTCAACAAATTTGATGTATGTTCTGACTTTTTTATATCACCGTGAATAAATTTGCAACGACCTCAATATATCCAATATCATAAAAATAAATTATTTAATGGCAGAAATCATTAAAAATCATTTAACAATATTTGAAAACTATACAAATTCTGATGAAAATATTGTTTCTTATTTTCTAAAAGTAAAAACTCATGTTTAAACTTTCCCCTGTTCTTTCCCTATTTCCCCCTTTTTGAGCTCTTTTTTTATCTTTGATCTCTGTAAATTCAATAAGATTTTTAGTTTTATAAATTATTTGTTATATTGTTCAATATATTATCATAATATTTTATCAAGTGATTGTACTCAAGCTGCTGCAAATAATATGCACTGTTACACTGAGAGACCTTTTGTTGGAATAAATGAAAAAAATGAATTA
>CAKNYM010007355.1:0-15404 GCA_932195095.1 Andricus curvator | reverse complement strand
GAGGCAATGAACTTTCGAGTTCGAACTGCTAATCTATAATAATAAAGCAATGTATGGAAAATACATCGACGCCTCCATTCAATATGAGTCTTATGTGCTGACAGCGCCGTGTATGAGACTATGCGCTGTGTATAAGCATAGGGAATAGTCTCATACAGGGCTCCGTCAGCACATAGACTTATATTGAATGGAGGTGTCGACATGTGTATTTACAATATATTCTTATATTTATTAGAAAAAATAGGTCTGGAATTACAGGAAAAACAAATTTGTATAAAGGCTGAGTAACCTTAATACAAATAGCTGTTTTTCAGTTCGACAGTCTGCTTCCGTTAGTTGCGTTTGTTTCATCGGTTAAAACGTATGAAGTATCAAAACAATCTAAAAAATATACTCGGAACTAAAAGAGTGAGCTTTTCTTATAATAATAAATAGTTCATTTTATTTATTTCAATAGCGTGTTTTTCGGTGCCAGGTGACAGTTACAAAAGAAGGGCTGGGCTATTACTTAGCCCTATTGAATCGTGAAAATAGTAGGCAAACAGAAATTATTAATTTTAAAAAAGTACCAAATGTGGATTCTGAACTACTTCTAAATCGAACTGGACCATAATCTTCTATAGAGACATAAGTTAGGTCAAAACAATTAGTTTAGGTCAATAAACGCATTTCCGAAATTTGGCACTTAAGCCTTTATGCCCCGAGACCCTAAATTTAATTTTGTTGCTCAAGTATTTACAAATGTGAAGGAAAAACTTTTAGAATCGACAGTTAAAATTCTAAATACTTGAAAGTTTCTAATTCCAACAGATCAAAAACCTGAAAAGCCAAACACGTACAAAATTAAAAAGTTCCTTCATAGAAAGCAAGTTCAAATTTAAAAATATTCTCTGAAAAGCTTTAATCCAAAAAGAATGAAAGAAACCAAATAAAAACATTAAAGCTAAAACCATTAATACAAAAGCAAATAAACCAGTATTAAAACTTAGCGGCATGAAAAACAATTAAAAGCAGTGAGACTTAAAATAAACTTAGTAACTACACATCTTTTGACAGTTAACATTGTAAAATTAAAAATAATACTTCAAGGTTTACTAAACGTAATTTTATTTTATTTTTACTTAATTTCTTATTATTATTTAATCAGATACGAAAGGCAGAAAAAACATGCATAGTCTATCTCCTGAAATTAGTAGACTAAAATGTGACACATGAAAATGTTAATAATAGAAAGAGTCAGAGTAGAGAAAAAAATGCATACCAGTTTAAAGATATCCGCACTAAAAATAGAAAAAATCCTGAAAAAAATCAGGATATTTGGGAGAGGTCATCAGAGGGAGGAAGAATCCAAAAGTACATGCGATACTTAAATCGAACATTTTTGTTATACCTGAATTTCTAAAATGTTTACGTTGTCGGTCTGCACTGTAAGTTCCTCTTTTAACTTTGTTACCTCATGATTAAGACAGTTCATCCTGTGATCCGCTATCGCAACAGAGTCCACCACCTGGGGTTCCACTTTCTTAGCAGTTGGCAAGGAACCCGAACTACTTTTCGTCCTCGGTAAGGACTCGCTTTCAGAAACTGGTCTTCGAAGAGGGTTACAAGTTCGCTTCTTCGCAGCTGAAAAAACGATTAATTTATAAAATAAATAAGCAAATCCTATGTACTGATAAACTGATACAGGCCTAATAGTTCTACAGTAATTAATGTAAAATCAAAACTTTATAAATTAGAAAATTTCAAGTTAATATTGTTGAAAACTGAACTATTCCCAATTGAATCCTTCATGATTACAACATTTTATTCATAATTAGAAACCTTAAAAGGTAATGTTGAATAGCTTAAAATCGAAAACGTCCTATGTCGAATAATCTGAAATTTAAATATTTAAAATTCCAGCCGATTTATAATCTTTCAAAACTCTTAAATATCATTCTGAAATCCTTAATGGATGATCAAATTGAGGTTTAAGTTCAACATTGAATATTTTCAAATTGAAATAAACAAAAATTAAGAAATTTGGCATTGACAGCCTTCAAAATTGAATAATAATTTTGTATTGAAACATACAAAATTGCTTGGTAACAAATTTAAATCTTTCAAAATTATGCAATAAAAAAATTAAATCCTGAATAGTCACACGATTTTCCATTAAAAACGCAAAAAGTAATTAATTTCAGATTGCAGATTTATAAATTATTGGACAATTTCAAATTAACAGCATTTGAAACAAAGCAACTTCTACATAGAGTAATTTCAAAATAGAATTGTCGAAATATCGAAAATTAAAAAGTATGGGATTTACAGCATTTAAAATTGAATACTAATTTTAGATTGAAATACATCAAACTGTTGGGATTCAAATTTGAATCTTTTAAAATTATTCAATTAAAAAATAATTGGATTTCAGGAACGATAGCTTATTTTCTCGCGACAAACATTTACTACAACTTGATATCATACAATTTTAAAATAGAGAATAAATTGTTGTCAAATATAGTTTGTCAATTAATTTTTGGTTTACAATTATTTTTAATAATTTCAGCCATTTAAAACTACATTTTCAAAAATTAGACGAGGTCAAGTCTGTAAAGAATTTTTTTCATGATAAAACAAGCTGTTACAAATTTGGTAAGGAGCGAAAGAAAAAAAAAACTTTGTCAAAAATAAAATGTTTTAAATATTTTATTTTTCTACGATGTACCATCAATAATAATACTGCATCTGTTGAAAGTGTAAATAAATATTTTTTTCTGAGACCTACTTAAATCTAAATTAAACAGTCTCAAATTCAAAAGACCATATCAACTTGGACAATTTTGACTTGAAATATTAAAAATTACATGATTTCAGATATTTAAACCATCAACATTTTAAGATTCCAAATTGAAAACGTTAAAAAATAAATAATTTCATATTGAAACTTTAATAACAAAGGCACATAAAGAAAAAGTGTGCGGAGCCAAAAAAGCGACCTATATAGCATTGCAGTATTGGTCTAGCATAGTAAAAATCTGCATTGATTAGAATTGTCTGCTTACCAGTTTTTTTTTCTTCGAATTTGAATTTTTTGTTTATGTCAAATTATCCCAAGTTGGCCACCATAAATCGAAAGTCGTTTTTTTCGCTGTAAAATGAATTTTCTTATAGCCCTTATGTTCGAAAAGATTTCCCCAGATTTTGGTCGCAAAAATATTTTGATGCAAAAGTTATTAACAATGAAAATTTAATGTTACAACATGATCAACATCTTTCTCGTGAACGGCTAAACGGATTTTGAAGATACTTACGTTGAAATTTTTGTTTAAAACCGTACATTCCAGAAATATTTCTTTCGAATATAAAAACATTGTATCTGTTTAAAAAAATAAAAATTGTTTATTAACAAATTGAACTTTTTTCTTTCAAAAGAAAACAATTTTTTGAACCTTATTCTACATTTTTCTGGAGAGAAATGCGAAATGAAATACTAAGTAGTTTCTATTATTTCACGGGACATAGATTTTTTAGTGCCACGCGCGAGCGCTCAGAGCATGTTGTGCGTCAGTCTATTTAAAAGAATAGTAATTTTCCTCTTAAAATACTCATTTGAATGCAGGCAATTTTCATATGAGTAGTGTGATATGAAGAATATGATGTATTAAGTAATATCCACTTGTTTGTAGCTGTAAAAACACGTAAGATAATTGAAACTCAAGGCGGGCGTGTTACAATTCTTAGACTCTCAAAAGAGATTTACGTGTAAAAGGAATAAAAAGAAATTCACTACACAGGCCATTTGAGAACAAAAGAATACGATATTCAAGGAAATCTGACTAAAAATATGTCTACGTAGAGAATATAGAATAATTGCAAAAAATGTCTTTTAAGAGGACAAAAGTGCAATTTGTTTATGAACAATTGTTAATTTTTAAAATAAAACCAATGTTTTTATATTCAGAAAGAAAATTTCTGAAATGTACGTTTTAAAAAAAAATTCAACGTCAGAATCGTCAAAATCCGTTTCGCCGTTCACGAGAAAGACGTTGATCATGTTGTAACATTAAATTATCATTGCTAATAACTTTTGCAACAAAAATTTAGTTGCGAACAAATCTGAGGACATCTTTTCAAACATAAGGGCTATAAGAAAATTCATTTTACAGCGAAAAAAAATGACTTTCGATTTATGGTGGGCTACTTGGGATAATTTGACATAAACCAAAAATTCAAACTCAAATAAAAAAAAAACTGGTAAGCAGAAAATTCTAATCAATGCCTATGTAATTAGACAATTTCAAATATTTAATAATTGAAAAATGTCAAAAGCCTACATCAAGGGAATTTTTATATTTCTATTCACTGATATTAACTGATATTACAGTGTGAAAGAATGATTTAGTCAGTCAGAAGCTTTAAAGATGAGGAAATACGAAAAATATCGATCATGGAAGTTAGGTAGTTTTGCCCCAAGTTTTTGTTTACCCTAATGTAAGCCGGTACTGATTCACTTTTACGAACAAGTCTTTTCATTGTTCAATCTAGCTTCACGACTTCTGACTTTTTAGGGAATTAAGGGTCTCAACCCTTAATTGTATTGTTTGGGAAATAATCCAAAAAACTTAAGATTTAAATTTTCAAGGTTTAACTTGAAACGTTTTAAATTACTTAGTGCACTGATTATAAATATATTGAATTATAGAGTTTTTTCAAATTACCAAGAGAGGCGTTATTTATGACAGGTTTAGAATATTTCCCCTGTAACTCAAGAATTTTTTTGGACTTATTGGCAGACTGAGTTTCGAGGTCCTTGATCCTTTGGAGATTACGAGACGAAGCCAACTGAAGCTCATTGCGTTCCAATTCTATTTTTCGCAGACTTTTTTTCAAATCAGCCAGCTGCTTTTGATGAGCTTCTTTCTCTCGCAATAATTCAAAATGCAACTCGTTATTTTCCTGAACCAGCCTCGCATTGTCACATTTGTATGGGTCAACTGCCAACTGCAGCTGACTGCAAGACTAAAATCAAATTAAATATTTAGTTAAATATTAGGTTGAACAAATATTAATTAATAATAGGTGACATACTTAGTAACTTTTTAGAACAAAGATAATTAGAAGAGAAAACTGTATTTTGTGTATGCATCCTTAAACTATAATTATGCCATTTCTATATTCTTACTTTGAGTTTAAAATTGGTTCTCCTTTACTGCCTAGTCGAGTTTACACCGAAATGTCAAAATAAAAACAATTGAAAAAAATTACACGATTGCAGGCTTCAAACGCTTTGAACAGATATACTTTTTTACTTTGTTGCTACTTTTTTTGTGAGGAAGCACATTTTTAATACTTTTTTCAGTATTCTGGATGTAAAAGATTGGCTGTATTAGTCAATATAATATTTTTTACAAGAATCTAAATGATATGTTGATAATTTTTATTTCACATTTTTAAAATCTTGGGGTTGAAACTGATGTGAGAGTGATTCTAAACTTTTTTCGTAATCTTTGGCTGAAACTTTTTTAAGCAGTTTGTCGGGTTATATATTATTTTAACTTTTAAGGCATTTCATTTGAAAATTTTTACTTTCTTACGTTACAATGCTTCATTTTGAATCTGGCGAATTAAGCTTGTTCAATTTTTCAGACTTAAATATTAAATTGTAAATTTTACAGATTAAAAGTAAAAATACGTAGTTTATATTCGAAAATTATTCGATTTTTAATGCTCTGAATAAAAAATAGTTTAATTTCAGGTGCTTTCATTTGCAAATTGTAGGTATTTTTAAAGATCAAAATTTAAATGAAACCAATTTTTAATATCATTTGATTTGAAGTCATTTAATTGGAAATTGTTTCATTTTTACGACTTTTAATTCGAAATTATTTAATTTGACATCCTTACAATTTGAAATATTGTTCTGTTTTCAAACATTCGCTCTGAAATCAGGCAAATTATTCAAATAAAAATATATTTATAAAATAAAATAAAAAATGAGCAAACCTCGATATTATCTTGAGCGACAGACTTGAAGTGTTTGAGACTCTCGGTAGTTTGAATCAAATCCGCTAAAATATTTTCTACCAGAGGAAGAGCATCCAACGGTAAAATTGGTTTATATCCCAAGCCATCCAAGTGTTTTCGAACGGTTCGATACCTAGAGGCCAAATTGCACTCGTTTTCGGCACTCATTTTATCCACAATACTCACTCACTAACAATTAACACTAAAATACCTCAAAAAAGCCTCATTTTATATTATGAGGCAGACTGCAGACAAAGAACTGGCAAACCCGTTAAAACTATAATATATACAAGAATTTTGGAGTAACATTCTGACAGCCAACCTCCAAATCACTGAAGTTTTAACCACTTTTAGAGAATTAAAGCCTGACAAGACTTTTCTGATGATACGAGAATGACCTTAATTGATATTTGAAATGCAGAATATCATTCATTCAGAGAAATTATTCGTGTTTTCGGAGAAAAAAGGTGAAATCTGTCATTTACAAAATTGAGGTTATGTTAATAAAAGTCACAATTATGTTGATGACTGTATGAACACTGGTCGGCTTTTAGCGTTTTGAGATGTAGGTCACTTTTTCGCATATGTAAAAATACTTTGTACATAAAGCTCAGTGAATAAAATACGTAAAACGAATATTTTTTGTCGAAACTGACGGATAAGCAAACCAGAAACAAACAGAAAGCTTTGTTGTTTTTGCATGTACTCATGTTATATCCGTTTCCGTTCGCATTCGCGCCAAATTTAAGAAGCGCGTAAAATTCGAATTTCTAGTTTTAACGACGTTTCGTTTCAAGTAATGCCTTCAAGCGTTTCAAGTTTTTTTCATGACATCATTTTTTATGATTATCTATTATTATAGGGACTGTCTACACGTACCGAAAAAATTCGGCTATTCGTACCGAAATTTCGGTACAAATATCACCTTTTCCGGCTTACCCATTTCATTCCGAAAAAATCCTACTATTTGTACCGAAATTTTGGTACACGTAGCCACGGTCTTTATTTAGATGTCTTACGTGAGCTTATTTATCTATGCATGCATATATAAGGAATTTTCAAAAATTGGCAACGCCACTATTGTGTACTTACTGTCGAATATTCTATTCAACAGGAACAGTTTTCAAATTGTCGCTACGTTACTTTGAAATAGGTTGAACAATTTTTGTCAAAGAAATCTGTCAATTTAAATCAAAACTCGAATTAAAAATGGATTTAATAAATTTCAAATGAAAATAATTCAAGAATTTTTAAATTATTACGAAGTGCCCTGCCGATTGAACGGCACTGAAACAGCACTCAAACGGCACTGAAACAGCACTCAAACGGCACTGCCCAGTGCCCTTTCAGTGCTGCTTGTTTAAAGCTACTCGTCAGATTCCAGTTTTAAATGCCTGCAGAAGTTCTCTTTATACTTATGCGAATAGGCTACCAAGTAGACCAGCTGAAAGGGATTAAAAATGAGAAATTAAAATTTGTAAAATTTTGAAGTTATCTCTGCGAAAGTTAGAAATTCAGAATCTACGGGTTTCGATAATTTCAGATATCTAACTTTTTGATTGGAAAGTTTAAAATTCGAATGAACATAATGTATCTCGTAAGTGGAATCGTATACGCCAAAACAGACAACATTTTTAAATTAAACTTCAGAATAGTAGATTAGTATATAATTTATAAGTATAAAATATATATAATGAGAAAATTCACGACTTAAAAAAAGTGTTCATAATTTGAAGAAAATTTTAAAAAGGGATTCGGGAGGGTGGCGGCCAACTAGTGTAAACCACTGTGCCCGCCCGGTACGTGACGAATATAATAGGGCCATTATATGACCGTCGCATCACTCTCAGTGCCGTTTAGGTGCCGAAATCAGCACAAACAGTCACTAAAACGACGCTGGCAGCCTAGTGCCGTTTCATCGGCAGGGTGAATTAAACTGAATTAAGGAGGAACGTGCGATGAGTCAAATCCAAGATATTTAATCAGAAAACTTATGAGAGTGTAGAAGAATCTTTCTAAAAGTAATAAAAATTAATAAAATAAAAACTCACCACCGATTAATATATAATAATTAATTTTTATATGATGTAATTCAACTTGTGAGCAGAAATAATTAGGGCTGTGTCAATGAAACGTTTCATCAGACCATGAATGTATTTGGATATATTATGTTTTGTTTTTTAAAAGATGTTCCATTACAAAATAAAAGTGTCACAGAAAAAATTATTTATGTCATTATTTAATTGAATAGCTTTTGAAAAAAAATAATGTCCACATACACTTATGATGAAAAATTCTTGTTTTTTTAGTTATTCAAAAAATGAAGTTTGGTCCCATGCAATTGGTATTATTGCTTGGCCCTCGACGTGCAGACATCTTGGATTTCCCCCACCTTACCTGAAATATCTAATTAAATATTTTCACTTCAACCACCAGCTAACTTCACATCGTTGAGTGCTGAGGGGAAAACAATGGACCAAATCATGGGATTCGGTCACGAAGGAATAGTAAGGAGTGGTATCACCCTATGTGTTTGGTGAGCAGAGGTGGGACAAGCGACGTCCAAGAATTCGTTAATGCTTGCCACGAATGAAAACTCGTATGCACGGTCGTGCACATGCGCAGAGCTGTTTTCGCAGTCACGTGTTATACCCACTCCCCTACATTATATTTTGACATCTCGATGCATATGTAGGTTATGTTCGTTTGTGTTTTTATTTTGTTGGGTGTATATCACGTTCCTGAATTAAAATCGAGAAGGAAAATGGCATCAAAAATACGAAAAGGATCTAGAAAGTGTAATTACTACAATAACATTATTATAATAATTTGTGGATTACGTAAGTAAGGGATAAAGTTAATTTCAGTGAACAAAATATTGTAGGTTAATATGTGCAAAATTTTTATATTTTATGAGCATTAAATAATTGCATGTGATTATTATTTTATAATAATGAAAATGTAAAAAATAATATAGGGGAAACCACCCTACAGTAGCAGCACAGAAATGTTCAAAACAAAACACAAGTTCGAAACTTCAAAACACGTGTTGACATCGTTGGCATGGCAACCGCCAGTGCGCATGTGCACGATCGTGCATACGAGTTTTCATTCGTGGCAAGCATTAACGAATTCTTGGACGTCACTGGTCCCACTCCCCACTTACAGGGATACTACTCCTTACTATTCCTTCGTGGATTCGGTCCATTTTTGCCCTATTTCGCTAATATCTTCGTAAAAACTAATTTTTTCTATACAGGGTGTCCCACACTCAAGTGTCCGAACTTATATAGCTGTATAACAATAAAAAAAATGAATAGAAAATTCCTTTCCAAAAATCAGTTGAAGCAAAGATCTTTGGTTGAAGTTTTAGTATTTTAGTTAGAAAGTATTTAAGCTGGACCAATCAGGAGCGCCGTATAAACAGTCGTGTGTGCGTGAGCGGGATTCCAACGCAACTAGTGATGGACGCTGCTCGGTATTTCACAGTCATGACCGGTCATGACGGTAAATGTTGGTAAAACGCGGTCAGACCAAAATATTTCCACCAGAAAAGGTTTTTTTTATAGAGTAAAGTGGTTTAGTTGTTAGGACATACCCTATACTAAACTTGCACAAGAAGTTTTTCGGTTCTAAATGTTCCAGTTATTCTCAAAGTAATAAAAATTCCAAAAAGGTGAGCATAGCAGACGACACTTTTGACAGTTTCGCTCGAGTTTCGAGGAGAATTTGAAAATGACACTTTACAAATTACATTGAAAATTTGTTGCATTTACTGCGTAATATTTTTAAAATAATTAGTAGTATGCTAAGTTATTTTGAATATAATTTCAATGAATATGTCACTTAAACATTAAGTTAAGTACTGTGTATCGTATAGGTTATATTCCCTAAATAAAAATACTGTTTTTTTGTCTTTAAATAAAATAACATTGATATCTAATTATTATGAATGTAGATTTATGAGTAATTTGTGTAAATAATTTATTATTTATTATTATTTATATGTGACGAAATTCCATAATGCAATTATTATAATTAAAAATGGGAACAATGACAATACAAATAATAACAAATAATACATTATTTACAAAAATTACTCATAAATCTAAATTCATAATAATTAGATATCAATTTTATGTTATTTAAAGACAAAAAAACAGTATTTTCATTTAGGGAATATAACCTATACGATAGACAGTACTTAACTTAATATTTAAGTGTCATATTCATTGAAATGTTATTCAAAATAACTTAGCATACTACTAAATATTATTTTAAAAATATTACTTAATAAATGCAGCAGATTTTCAATGTAATTTGTCGATTTGTAAAGTGTCATTTTCAAATTCCCCTCGAAACTCGCGTGAAACTGTCAAAAGTGCGTCTGCTATGCTCCGCTTTTTCGCATTTTTATAACTTTGAGAATAACTGGAACATTTAGAACCGAAAAACTTTTTGTACAAGTTTAGCATAGGGTATGTCCTAACAACTAAACCACTTTTTTCTATAAAAAAATCTTTCCTGTTGGAGATATTTGGGTCTGACCGCGTTTTAACAACTTTTACCGTCATGACCGGACATTACCGGTCAGGTCAGGTATTACCGCAGTCAGGCCCATAGTGGTGGCACTCCCATGTATAGTTTTGAAGGCCTTACGTTTTAGTGTGCGGGGAAACCGCTAGGTGGCGCTGAGAGTCAGTAGAATGCAATGCGCATGTGCAACCATAATATTTTCAAATATTTCGAAATCTCGAAATTGGTCATTAGTCGAAGTGTCAAATTGAATTTGTTGTGTTAACCTTGTTGTATAAAATTTTCTGCAAGTTTTGTTGTGTATATTGTTATATACGTACTGTGTGTACTATTTCGTGGTGATGTAAGGGAATGTGTTGATTGGTAAGTATTGAATTAAAAAAAAAAAGTACCATTTGGTTGATTTGAGGTAACTTTGTTGTTTTCATATTTCGAAGCAGTAAGGATATAAATAAAAGTATTTTTGAGATATTAGGAGTTTTTTTTCTTCAAGCAAGTTCATCGTTTGTAAAAATTTCTTTGTTAGAGAAATAACAAATATTATTCTAAGACATAATCTCAAATGCAAAAGCCAATTAATCTTTTGCATTACAACAAATCATACTTCTAGTATTTAAATATATATTTTACGTATGGAAAATCTTTTTATATTTATCAATTTTGATAATTTTGAAAGTTTATTTACACGAAATTAAGCGAAATTTAATATTTACGAGAATTTGGGGGAAGCAGAGTTTGGAATGAATTGCTGTCAGGGATTTGTAGGTTCATTGACTTATAGTGTCCGGGGGAACCGCTAGATGGGGCTGATTTTGAAGCCAAGTCTTCAAAACGATACATGGGAGTGCCACCACTATGGTCAGGCCGAGCAGTGCCCATCACTAAACGCAACGCAGTGTTATCGAAGCGAGCGCAGAGGTGGGGTTAGCGAAGTAGGGAGAACACTACTTGACGCTACGTTGGAAACCCGCTCACGCACACATGACTGTTCTATACAGCGCTCCTGATTGGACCAGCTTAAATATTTTATAACTCAAAAACTAAATCTTCAACTGATTTTTGGAAAAGGAATTTTAGATTTATTTATTTTTATTTTTATACGGCCATTTATATTTGTATACACCCTGTATAATTGTATTAGAAAAATAGTTTTTCTTTTTTAAGATCCATTCAATGGAATAATAAAATTATAATAATTATTATTTATTATAAAGATATTACAATAATAAATTTTTGTCCCGTGATGGGTAAGTAAAATACTCGTGGTAATTTACTTGGTTTTCTACGGTAATTTACCTGGTATTTTACGCAGTTTTCTACATGATGTAAATTAGGCTCTTTTACACCTTTTGTCAACCGGTCGTCGACCGACCAACATATCGGAATATCCATCACACCGTCGGAAAATTCAGTTGAATCTAGTAATATTTTAGTACGGTCTAGCCTTAAGCTCTCCCAGTTTCGTCCCCACTCGCGCGCTCAGCCACCGGCTGCCATTTTTTACCATAGCAACCGTTAGCGTCTCGGTCTTCACTCAAAAGATTTGAAATCATGAATTGTGGCTATATTGTAAATCAATGTCAATACCTGCAAAAATTCTCAATATTCAAAGGACGTGGATGAAGCGGACACTGCTGACGCTATCCGGTTGTGCAAGTGTAACGCGTTAAGATCAACTTCGTGTAAATTGGAGTGGAGTTTTGAACGAAAATACAAGTTTGAAAGTGAGACTACTAAAGTGAATATAACGTGGCCATCCGGCAAAGATAAATATTTTCGTGTATTATAAAGTTGTATTATACATATTGGTAAGTGTACTTTAATAAGTGTACGAAGTAGCTGTAATTGTAAACATAACCTACTAAGTCAATTTCCAGATTGCACGTATATATGTCTAATTTTTTTTACATATTTTCCGTGGATTATATCTCTGATTATCGATTGTATATAATGTAAAAGTGGCACAATCAGAAATAGTCAAGATATCATTTACTCCAAAATTGGACAATTTATTATTACGGACTAGCTCAATTGTATGAGAATTGCACGTTTACTTATCTTGTAAAATCATTTAATTGCATATTCTTACAGATAAAAATGCCAGGCATGTGTGCAGTTGACGGTTGTGTCAATCAATCCGATCTTCCTCCGGGAGGTTACCAAGCTCGCGAAAAAATCGCCTATTCATGGACATTTAGATTCTGAATTTTTCTAAATTATTCTCTTCTTACCGTGAAGTCTGCTTTATGAATTGGTTTCAACTGCTAACATTGTAATACTCACACAATTAATATAGTATTAACGTGAAATAGCATAACCCTTAAGTAAAAATTATAGGAACATAATTCCAGGAATGAATGATATAAAGATATTTAAATAATTAGTTCAAAATGTAGAAGCGTAAATTAATGATTTATTTTGAAATATTTACACAGTATTACATGAACAATTGCAAAACTTCTTTCAATATGTCAATTCTTTATGTACTTTTGTGTGAATTGTTCAGAATACATTATTCATTTATACTTTCTTCTATTTTTGGCGATAATTATTTCAATATTTTTAAATTAGTCATGTCTAGGATTATTTTCCTATACTTTTTTCGATAATTATTTATATAATTTTTCCTATAATCATTCGTATAATTTTTTCTATAATTATTCCTATGATCGCGAAAAAATTATAGGAAAATCATCGTAGGCCTATAATGATTTTCTTATCATACTTTTTTGTAAGGGAAAAGTAAAAAAATCTTCCAAAATATTTGAAATATTCTTCATGAAATTACAACTGTAGAATTTCTTGTCATACGCTTATATAATTTCAAATTATACGTTGCAAAACTTGTATCTTCATTTTTTTTTTTTATACCATTAAGCTATTTCCCTTTCGGCGAGCCTCTAGGGGTAAGCGTGACAGTACCCGATTCGGGTAGTGTTTCTAGGTTGACAGTTTCTTGTAGTAAATAACTACAAGTGTGGGCTCACCACACCCACGACCGCCAACAGCAACGCAGTAGTATCAGACGGTCACCCATCCAAGTACTAACCGCGCCCAACACTGCTTAACTTCAGTGATCTAACGGGAACTGGTGTTTCCAGCGTGGTATGGCCGTTGCTATCTTTTATCTTTTTATTTATTTTATTTTATTTATGTATCTTCATTTAATTATTATATATTGTAAATTCATTATTTCATACGAATATAAGGTGTGAATATGTTTCTCTGTGTACAGTGAGAGGTTTTTTAGCATTTACGTGCATGTATATACGAATTATAAAAACTGATATTTTCATAATACAGACTATGATATCGATATTTTGCATTTATTTATTTGTGCTTTAAGACCCAAAACAAACTTCTTTTTTCTTTTCAGGCAATGATACTTGATTTTATTTGCGTTAAAAGGTACAATTTTTCATGTACATTGAGACGTTATGGTATCCATATTTCTTCTACATTACAAGGATAATATAAGTTATATATTTTTTAATATTTTATATTATCTATTACATTATTTTCAAACTAATTTCATTGATTTATAAATTGTACAATTACTTTATCTTTTACTTGAAATCTTCTCTAATGACATTTACGTCCTTTCAAATATACTACATTCTCGCGCGCTAACTTATACAATATGGCCGCCTGTGGCTGAGTTCTTCCTATTGGTTAACTTTTTTTTAGTTGCGCGTGGCTAGACCGTGTGTTACGTCCCCTGGGGTGCTATTCTCGAGTTTCGTTCTAATATTTTAGAATGCTGAAATTTTAAAGCGGTCTTTTAGAACACTAAAATTTTTAGAACGCTTTCGGTATTCTCGAGCACCGCTCTAATCGGCTTCGAACGGAATAGAATGGAAAATAGTGCACCGTTTGTAGTGCGACGTTGCCGATGTGTATTTTGAAGTGGGAGCGGTAAATAGACCAATGCCGTGGCGAGTACAGAAGTAAGTAAAACGGTGGGGGTATGTTGGCTCGATGTTACCATTTGAGATTATCGTTGACTAATGGATTCACTTGATGGATTATTTTCTTTGCTTCTATTAATTTATTTATATGGCAATTTTTCTCACTTCTACGTGAACGTATTTGGTTTCGAGGTTATTTTTACCAAAATCTTTTACTTTCTCGTTTTGCGCTTATAATAATTTATTTCTATTCGTGTTTTTTCACTACCCGCAGTCATACGTGTTGTCATGTACTTGTTTTTGAGGTTGATTTTAGGCTATGTTTCTCCCTTCTACGTGTGACGTATTTTGTTTCGAGGTTATTTTTATAAAAATCTATCACTTTCTCGTATCTTTAGCGTTCTATTTTTCTTTTAGAGTGGTATAGACCCACTCTTTGTAAAGTGCTCTAAAATTTTAGCATGCTAACCATCAATTACAACTCGAGAATAACGATTCACGCCAACCATTCTAAAATCAGCCATTTTAGCATTCTAAAATATTAGAACGATACTCGAGAATAGCACACCTGATCGATCTCGTGAGACATGTGCCTTCATTATATTGAGTCTGACTTCATTGAACGTTGATAGGGTTCGTACTGAGAAAAATGTTCATTCTGGAACAAACAAACAAAAATAAGTAAAACGATTGATGAATATTATTTTGAAAAGTATCCGAAATAACTCATTAAAGATTAGAAAAAGAATAGGATCTCAGTAAATGAGAAGTATGGCTCGAAGGGAAATTAATCTTAGAATAGAGAAATAAATATTTAGAAAACAGCTATATTAAAAGGAAATATACCCTTTTTCTTAAGGGCCTAACCGGGCCTAATAGTGTAAAGTCTAAGACTTACATTATTTAAGTAACCTTCAATAGGTGAAAGAAATGAAGAATTCAGGAGAAATATAT
>CAKNYM010007351.1:0-10318 GCA_932195095.1 Andricus curvator | reverse complement strand
GAAAATTAAACTTTTTTGTTGAAAATTCGTCTTTTTGGGTTAAAAATGCAACATGTTTTGCAGAGAATTCTTCTTTTTGGGTTGAAAATTCAACTATTTTGTTAGAAAATTGAACTGTTTCGTTTTAAAATAAACTTTTTTTGTTGAAAATTCATATTTTTTATTTGAAAATTTAACAATTGGGTAGAAATTTATATTTACGGTTTAAATTTTTTATTTTTTATTTGAAAATTCAACAATTGGGTAGAGAATTCAACTATTTTTTTGAATTCGTCTTTTTGAGCTAAAAATTCAAATTTTTGCAGAAAATTCGACTTTTTGTCTTAATAGTTTAACAATTTGGTAAATAATTCAACTTTGGTTAAACATTAACGTTTATGTTAAAAATTCTCAATTGTTTTGTGGAAAATAATTTTTTTTTTCGGTTAATATTTCAACAATTTTACTTTAAAATTTAACTATTTTGTTCAAAATTCGAATTTTTGGATCGTAAATTCAAATTTTGGGTTTAAAATTCAACTATTTTGGTTGATAATTAACTGTTTGGTAAAAAATGAAATTTTGTGATGAAAATTTATATTTTCGGTTTAAAGATGTAATTTTTTTTATAGAAAAATTTGTTTTTCTTAAAAATTCTACAATTGGGTAGAAATTTATATTTACGGTTTAAATTTTTTATTTTTTGTTAGAAAATTCAACAATTGGGTAGAAAATTGAACTATTTTGTTGAACAAATTCGTCTTTTTGGCTTAAAAATTATTTTTTGCTTGAAAATTTAAGAATTTGGTAGAAAATTCAACTAGTTGGTAGAAAATGAACCTTTTTGTTAAAAATTAAATTTTTTGTAGTAAATTAGTTTTTTTCAGTTAATGATTCAACTATTTTGATTGAAAATTCGTCATTGTGGATTGAAATCTCAACTATTTTGCTAGAAAAATTAACTATGTATTTGGTATAAAAATAAAATTCTTTATTGAAAATTTTAATTTTTTGTTTGAAAATGTAACTGTTTTGTTAAAGATTTATTTTTTCTTTGGCTTGAAAATTCTTCTTTTTGGTTTGAAAATTTAAGCATTTTGTAGAAAATTCCACAATTTGGTTGAAAATGAAATGTTGAAAATTCAATTTTTTTTGTAGAAAATTATTTTTTTTTCCGTCAAAGATTCAACTATTTTGACTAAAAATTCAAGTAATTTGTTGAAAACTCGTGTTTTTGGTTTGAAAAATTTAAGAATTTGGTAGAAAATTTTACAATTTGGTTGAAAGTAAACTTTTTTGTTGAAAATTTAATTCTTTTGTAAAAAATAGTTTTTTTTTCTATTGAAGATTCCACTATTTTGGTTGAAAATTAACGTTTTTCTTAAAAATTTATATTTTGAGATTGAAAAATTATCTGTTTTCTAGAAAATTTATTCTCTGGCTTGAAAATTCAACAATTCAGCAGAGAATTCAACTATATTGTAGAAAATTCGTCTTTTTGATCTAAAAATTCAATTTTTTTGCAGAAAATTCGACTTTTTGGCTTTAATGTTTAACAATTTGGTAGAAAATTGAACTGTTTGTTTAAACATTAACGTTTATGTTGAAAGTTCAATTGTTTTGTAGAAAATCCGTTTTTTCGGTTAAACTTTCATAATTTTTTAAAAATTTAACTATTTTGTTCAAAATTTGTATTTTTGAGTTGAAAATTCAAATTTTGGGTTAGAAATTCATCTAATTTGGTTGAAAATTCAAGAATTTGGTAGAAAAGTCAACAAGTTGGTTGGAAATAAACCTTTTTGTTAAAAATTACATTTGTTTGTAGAAAATTATTATTTTTTTCAGATTCAACTATTCTGATTGAAAATTCAACTATCCTGTTGAAAATTCGTCTTTTTGGGTTGAACATTTAACTGTTTTGATGGAAAAATTAAATTTTTGGGTTAAAAATTTAACTTTTTTGTAGACAATTTATGTTTTTATCGTAAAAATTTAACGATTTGGCAGAAAATTCAATTATTTTTTTGGAAAATTTGTCTTTTTCTGTTAAAAATTCAATTATTTTGTCGAAAATTAGTTTTTTTTTATTAAAGTTCAAAATAATTTTGTAGAAAGTTAGTTTTGTTTTTGGGTTAAAAATTCAACTACCTATTTTGGTTTGAAAATACAACTGTCTTTGTAGAAAATTGAACTGTTTGGTTTGAGAATGAACTTTTCTGTTGAAAATTTATATTTTTTGTTCGAAAATTTAACAATTTTGTTGAAAATTCATATTTTCCAGATGAAAATGCAATTGTTTTGCAAAAATTAATTTTTTGGCTTCAAAATTCAACAGTTGGGTATAAAATTAAACTATTTTGTTGGAAATTAACGTGTTTGTTGAAAATACAGTTGTTTTTTGGATAATTCGTTTTTATCGGTTACAATTGAACTATTTTGGGTGAAAATTCGGAATCCCGAGAAGAAAACAAAATACAATAATCGTTGTCATCTAAAATCTTTATTTTTTTCTCATGACTTTCAAAATTCGTATGATGAAACTTGTATTTTCTCGAGGCAAATATGTAATTAAAGCATGTAAGAGCAACTCATGTGTACTTGAATGATGAAGAGAATTAAGAGCGGTGAATATAAAGAAAATAGTAGCCTATCAGGGTCGTGGGTGTGAGAACTAGTTGTTAAAAATATTATCTTTCTCCACAGTCGACTGTGTCAGAGAAAGCGAGAATCTGCGAGTATTATAGACACTTAGATGTGCATTCAAGGATTACAAGATTATGACTCTACAGTCTACTCTGTAGCTGCAGAAATAATCATTTTAAATTCTAGAGTTCTCTTGTTTCAGAAAGTATCAATTTCTTCAAATATAGTTTGTTTATCATTAAGCTGCTGAAATACCAAAATTTTTAAATGCCTATTTTCTTTTCATAAATTAAAGAAATGTTTTCTTTTTTGTTGGAAATTCAATTTTTTTGTAGAACATTTGTTTTTTCGGTTAAAGATTCAATTAGTTTGGTTGAGAATTCAACTATTTGGTTCAAAAATTCGTCTTTTTGAGCTAAAAATTGAATTTTTTTGCAGAAAATTCGACTTTTTGGCTTTAAAGTTGAACAATTTTGTAAAAAGTTCAACTGTTTGGTTAAACATTAACGTTTATGTAGAAAATTCCATTTTTTTTGTAGAAAATCCGTTTTTTTATCGGTTAAACTTTCAACATTTTTTTTTTTAATTTAACTATTTTATTCAAAATTCGTATTTTTGGGTTGAAAATTCCAATTTTGGATTAGAAATTCTTCTGATTTGGTTGAAAACTTAACTATTTGGTAACAAATTAAATTTTTTTGTTGAAAATTCATATTCTTTCTTAAAAAATTTAACAATTTGATTGAAAATGAACTTTTTTGTTGAAAACTCAATTGTTTTGTAGAAAATTAGTTTGTTTTTTTTTTTGGGGGGGGGGACATTCAACTATTTTGTTCAAAATTCGTCTTTGTGGGTTGAAAAATAAACTATTTCGGTAGAAAATTTATTTGGTTCATATTTTTTGTCTAAAAATTTAACAATTTGGTTGAAAATGAACTTTTTTGATGAAATTTCATATTTTTGGGATGAAAATTCAATTGTTTTGCAGAAAATTCATTTTTTTGGGTTAAACATTCAACTATTTTGTTTGAACATTTAACAGTTTGTTGACAATTCGTCTTTTTGGTTAAGAATTACCTTTTTTGTTGAAAATTAACTTTGTTGTTAAAAATTCAATTATTTTATAGAAAATTCGTTTTTTTTTCGGTTAAGCATTCAACTATTTTGTTGAAAATTCCTCTTTTTGGGTTGAAAATTCAACTCTTTTGGTAGAAAGATTAACTATGCATTTGGTTCAAAAATGAACTTTTTTGTTGAAAATTCATACTATTTCTTCAAAAATTAACAATTTGATTGAAAATGAACTTTTTTCTTGAAAACTCAAATGTTTTGTAGAAAACTAGTTTTTTTAGATAAAAGGTTAAACTATTTTGGTTGAAAATTCAACTATTTTGGTTGAAAATTCAACTATTTTGTTGAAAATTCAAATATTTTGTAGAAAATTAGTTGTTTTATTTTCGGGTAAATATTCAACTATTTTGTTCAAAATTCGTCTGTTTGGGTTGAAAATTAAACTATTTCGGTAGAAAATTTATTTGGTTTGAAAATAAAGTTTTATTGAAAATAATTCATATTTTTTGTCTGAAAATTTAACAATTTGGTTGAAAATCATGTTTTTTGATGATAATTTATATTATTGGGATGAAAATTCAATTGTTTTGTAGAAAATTCATTTTTTGTTGTTTAAACATTGAAGTATTTTGTTTGAACGTTCAACAGTTTGTTGAGAATTCGTCTTTTTGGTTAAAAATGACCTTTTTCGTTGAAAATGAACTTTTTTGTTAAAAATTCAATTATTTTATAGAAAATTCGTTTTTTTCGGTTAAACATTCAACTATTTTTGTTGGAAATTGAACTATTTTGTTGAAAATTCCTCTTTTTGGGTTGAAAATTAAACTATTTTGGTAGGAAGATTAACTATGCATTTGGTTTGAAAATGAACTTTTTGTTGAAAATTCAATCATTTGGTAGAAAATTAATTTTTTTGGGTTGAATATTAATCAATTTGGGTTGAAAATTCAAATATTTTGGTAGAAAATTTAACTATTTCGATTGAAAATGAACTTTTTTTGTTAAAAATGCATAATTTCGTTCGAAAATATAACTTTTATAAATTTTTTTTGGAAATTCAATTGTTTTGTTGAAAATTATTTTTTTTTCGGGTAAAAATTGAACTATTTTGTTCAAAATTCGTCTTTTTGGATTGAAAATTAAACTATTTCGGTAGAAAATTTATTTGGTTTGAGAATAAAATTTTATTAAAAATAATTCACATTTTTGGTCTGAAGATTTAACAATTTGGTTGAAAATTAACTATTTTGTTGAAAATAAACTATTTTAGTTGAAAATTTATTTGGGTTGAAAATTAACTTTTTAGTTGAAAATTCAATTATTTTATATTAAATTCGTTTTTTCGGTTAAACATTCAACTATTTTCTTTGAAAATTCAGCTATTTTGTTGAAAATTCAACTATTTTAGTTGAAAATTTATTTGGGTTGAAAATAAACTTGTTTTGAAAGTAATTCATATTTTTTGTCTGAAAATTTAACAATTTGGTTGAAAATGAACTTTTTTGATGAAAATTCATATTTTTGGGATAAAAATTAAATTTTTTTGTAGCAAATTCATTTTTTTGGGGGTAATCATTCAACCATTGATTGACAATTCGTCTTTTCGGTTAAAAATTAACTTTTTTTTTTTAAAACAATTTTATTGGAAATTTCTCTTTTTGGCCTAAAAAATCAACTGTTTTGCGGAAAATTTGTCTTTTTGGCTTGAATATTTAACAATTTGGTAGAAAATTAAACTATTTGGCTGACAATTACCTTTTTTAGTTAAAGATTCAATTATTTTATAGAAATTTTTTTTTCGCTTGAACATTCAACTATTTTGCTGAAAATTCCTCTTTTTGGGTTTAAAATTCAACTATTTTGGTAGAACATTTAACTATGCAATTGGTTTGAAAATGATTTTTTTTTTTTGAAAATTCAATTGTTTGGTAGAAAATTCATTTTTTTTTGTTTGAACATTAAACTATTTAGATTGAAAATTTAAATATTTTGGTAGAAAATTCAACTATTTGGTTTGAAGATGAACTTTTTTGTTAACAATTCATATTTTGGTCGAAAATATAACAATTTGCCTGAAAGTAAACTTTTTTCTTGAAAGACCTGGGTTCGGATCCCAGCGGAGCTTGAGAGCAATTTTTTCACAATTTAGAAATAAAAATCAATATTCAAAATATTGATTTTAGACCAGTAGAAAAAAAATCAAATTTTTTTTCTTGAAAATTCAATTGTGTAGAAAATTTACTTTTTTGTTGAGAATTTATATTTTTGGGTTGAAAATTTAACTGCTTTGTAGAAAATTCGTTATTTTGATTTGAAAATTTATCAGTTTGGTAGAAAAATCAACTATTCGGTTGAAAATGAACATTTGTTAAAAATCAATTGTTTTGTAAAATTTTGTGAAAATTTAACTATTTTGTGAAAAATTCATTTATTTTGTAGAAAATTCATATTTTTCGGTTGAATTCAACTATTATGTTGAAAAATCGTATTTTTAGGCTGAAAATTCAACTGTTTTGAAGAAGATTCGTATTTTTGGCTTGAAAATGAAATTTAATTTGATAGAAAATTCAAATATTTGGTTGAAAATGAACTTTTTTATTAAAAATTCAATTATTTTCATTGAAATTGAACTTTTTTTGTTCAGAAATTAAACAGTTTCGTTGAAAGTTAACTTTTTTGTTTGAAATTCATATTTTCGGGTCGAAAATTCAATTGTTTTGTAGAAAATTCATTTTTTGGGGTTAAACATGAAACTATTTTGGTTGACAATTCAACTATTTTGTTGAAAATTCGTCTTTTTGGATTAAAAATGAACTTTTGTGGTGAAAATACAATTGTTTCGTAGAAAATTAGTTTCTTTCGATTCAATATTTAACTATTTTGGTTGAAAATGAACTTTTTTGTAGAAAATTCATATTAATTATCTGAAATTTTAACAATTTGGTTGAAAATAAACTTTTTTGTTGAAAAGTCATATTTTTTATATACATCTAGTTGAAATATTGCCTTTTAAAAAATTAACTATTTTATAGAAAAATAATCGTTTTTGGTTGAGGAATCAACTGTTTTGTTCAGAATTCGCCGTTTTCAAAATAATAAAAAATTTAAAAAGATTAAAGAAAAATAAGACAAAGTATGGATTTTTGAAGATTTTTAAACACTGTTCAGAATTTTCTGAAGAATTTTGAAAGGTTTTAAAAGAATAAAAAAGTTTTCTTAAGATTCATGGAAAAATTTCATGATTTTTTATTTGGAGACCAGTTTTACATTGAAAATGAATTTTTTTGTTTAAAATTCATATTTTTGGGTTGAAAATTGAACTGATTTGTAGAAAATTCGTCATTTTGGTTTTAAAATGTACCAGTTTTATAGTAGAAAATTTAAGTATTTGATTTGAAATTGAATTTTTTTGTTTGAAATTCATATTTTTGGGTTGAAAATTTAACTGCTTTGTAGAAAATTCGTCATTTTGGTTTGAAAATTTACTAGTTTTATACAGTTTTATAGTAGAAAATTTAACAATTTGATTTAAAGATTAACTTTATTGTTCAAAATTAATTTTTTTTTCGAAAATTTAACAATTTGGTTGAAAACGAATTTTTGGGTTGAAAATTCAACTATTTTGGTAGAAAATTAAAATATTCGGTTTAAAATAAACTTTTTTTCTAAAAAAATATATATTTTTTGTCTGAAAATTTAACAATTTGGTTGAAAATGAACTTTTTTGATGAAAATGTATATTTTTGGGATGAAAATTAAATTGTTTTGTAGAAAATTCATTTTTTTGGGTTAAACATTCAATTATTTTGTTTGAAAATTCAACAATTTGTTGACAATTCATCTTTCTGGATAAAAATGAACTTTTTTGTTGAAAATTCATATTTTTGGGTTGAAAATTGAACTACTTTATAGAAAATTGGTCATTTTGGTTTGAAAATTTACTAGTTTTATACAGTTTTATTGTAGAAAATTCAACAATTTGATTTAAAGATTAACTTTATTGTTCAAAATTCATTTTTTTTCGAAAATTTAACAATTTGGTTGAAAATGAATTTTTGGGTTGAAAATTCAACTATTTTGGTAGAACATTAAACTATTCGGTTTTAAAATAAACTTTTTTTCTAAAAAAATTCATATTTTTGGTGTGGGAATTTAACAGTTTGGTTGAAAATGAACTTTTTTGTTGACAATTCTATTGTTGTGTAGAAAATTATTTTATCTTTATGGTAAACATTTAACTATTTTGATTGAAAATTAATTTTTTTTTAATGAAAATTCATATTTCTGGGTTGGATGAATTCAACTCTTTTTTATTTAAAAGTAAAAATTTTTATATAGTTGAAATATCGACTATTTTGGTAAGAATTTCACCTTTTCCGGTTAAAATTGCAACTGATTGCAAAATAATATATTTTGGTTAAAGATTCAACTCTTTTGTTGAAAATTTGTCTTTTTTTATCAAAAATTAAAAATTTCAAAAAACTTTGAACATATGTGGATTTTGGATAATTTTCAAACAATGTTTAGAAGAGTTTGAAGAATTTTAAAAGGTTTCAAAATAATACAAAAGTTTTCCTAAGATTCGTGGGAAAATTGAATGTTTTTTTATTTTGAAACATGAATTCTAAGAGAAAATTGAAAAATATTTTAAAACATTTCAAATGATTTCCTAAAATTTCATTTAGATTTTAGAGTAAAATTTTTCAATTTATCAAAATTACAAAATTTAAGACAAAATTCGAGTATGAGAGATATTTAGAAGTTTTGAAAGATTCAAAAATAATTTAAAACTGGTAAAGCTTTCAAAGAATTTAAAACAAAATGTAGATTTTTGAAGGATTCGAGCAAAAAATTGAGATTAGTTTGATTAATTATTGAAAAGTTATTAAAAAAATAATTATAAATATTATTTATTTTATTATTAAGTGAGTTTTAAATCAACCATGTCATTAATACACGTAATTATAATTAAACTGTCGCAATAAAAGAATAAAAATATTTTTTTGTAATTTTCAATAATTAATCATTAATTAATCGCTAATACCAAAGACATTAAAAATTATATCTAAGAATTATTTACCAATTAGAATACAAAAAATAATTAACCAAGGATATGTTTATTTATTTTTGTTTACTTTTAGGCATCTATCTCAATGGAAAAATATTTTCGAATTTCAATAAAGTATTGAAAAAATGAAATAAAAACTTTATTATTACCGTTACGCTCATGAATAAATCTGCAATGTTCCTTACCTCGTTTTCTCGAAGCATAAGGCCCCCACCCTCACATGGAGAAAATAACTTTTTACTCTCCATCCTATAGTGGATATTACTCCTACTAGGAGAAATCACGAGAGGTTCATCCATTCGTTCAATATGCCAGACTATATTATTTATTGATTGAAATTGGCAGTTACTGATATATTATTTTTTAATACTCTATGATTTGCAAATGTGTTCTACTTCACAGACATAAACTTTAAATGGAAAAATCCATATAAAAGACTTCACACTCTTTCCCATATTCTCCTCTTTTTATATTTTTCAATATTTTTGACCATAACTAGAATATAATATGAATAAATATAACCAGAACTATTATAATTTTTCAACAAAAAAGTTAATTTTCAACCAAGAAGAAATTTTCTGCAAAAAACAAAACAAATGTTCAGCAAAATAGTTATTAGCCAAAAAATGGATTTTATATACAAACCGTTAATTTTTAACCCAAAAATATAATTTTTCAACAAAAAAGTTATTTTCAACCAAATAGTTGAATTTTCAACTGAAAAAGACGAATTTTTAACCGAATAAAAAACGAATGCTCTACGAAAAAATTAAATTTTAAACAGAATAGTTGAATTTTTAACCCAAATAGTTGAATTTTCAACAAAATGTTTGAATCGTCAAAAGAAGAGATGAATTTAAAGAAAAAAATTGCTAACAAAAAAATTGATTTTTCAATCCAAAAACATGAATTTTCAACAAAAAATTCATTTTCAACCAAATGGTTGAATTTTAATACAAAATATTTGAGTTTTCTACAAAATAACTAATCTTCTATAGAAAACAATTGAATTGAATTTTCAACAAAAAAGTTCATTTTTACACAAATAGTTGAATTTTATACCAAATTGTTAAATTTTCAAACAAAAACACAAATTTTGTACAAAATAATTTAATTTTCAACTCAAAAAGAAGAATTATCAATAGAATAGTTAAATTTGAAACCAAAATGTGTAGTTCAATTTAAAACGAATTTTCTACAATATAATGAATTTTCTACCAAAAAGACGAATTTTCAACCAAATATTTGAATCGTGAAACAAGAGATGAAGTTTCAAATAAAACAAAAAAATAATTTCTTACAAAACAATTGAATTTAAAAAAAAAAAACTCATTTTCCAAAAAATATTTGAATTTTGTACCGAATTGTTAAATTTTCAAGCAAAAGAAAACCAATTTTCTGATGAAAAACACTTTATTTTGTAACTCAAAAAAACGAATTATTAATTGAATAGTAGTTAAATTTGCAACCAAAATATGTAGTCTAATGTAAGACTAATTTTCTACAAAAGAAATTGAATTTTCAATGCAAAAATATGAATTTTCAAACAACAAAGAA
>CAKNYM010007338.1:0-11155 GCA_932195095.1 Andricus curvator | reverse complement strand
TGTGTGACAACGAACAACGTCACCTTCCTGGGGGGTGTCTTTCAGGGCAAAATCATGAGCCTTCTGATTTTTTCCATTACACTTCTGCCTCTATTTCTCGCACTATAAAATTCTCCTGGATACAACTGCGGCGACACTAAGCATCGCGACCATAAGGTGACTCATGTTTTTTATATGGATGACCTGAAGCTTCTAGTAGAAGAAAACTTCAGAGTGCTTTAAACACAGTCAATGATTACACAAGAACCAAACCACCAAAAAGTTGTAGATGCGGTTCCAAACGATTGAACGCGCAGAGGACTCGACAATCGGTCGGAAAACAGTGCCGATCACCCTGGAGTTCGAGGTGCTGAAAATAATTGAGATGAAAACACGACGACGATCCGGCGAAACACCCACATTGAGTGGACGAATCAACTCAAGGATGACTTGCTATACTGCTACGATGGCAGCATTATCCGTGCTTACACACGGAAAAAATTTATCCGTGAAGAAGTCACGAACTTGTCGCTAGGTCTCGGATACGAGAAAAAAAATGAAACATTACATCCTTATTTCTATGAGAAATATATGGATAAATTTCGAAGTTTCTTATGAACAGTTCGAATTTCCTACGAACAGTTCCTGAAAATTTCAGACTGAAATATAAAGAGGAAAAATTTTATTTGTGCAGCCATCGAGGCCAAACAAAATAGGTATTATAAAATTTCTAGCCACTCATCCGACGAGCTCAAGGTACACATACGAGCGCACACACGCACCGCGCGTTTGGGAGAGTGTATGTTTGGGCCACGTACAGGCGAACTTAGTTTCTAGTTCCCAGATTTGTCGCGCAAGCTCGTGAGTGCTCTGAGAATCTTCTTCCAATCACTCGTAATATTTTTGTAATTATTCACGTAAAAAAGAAGTGATGAACCGTTTTAGAATTTTCACATCGAGTTCGTCAATATTTCTCAAAGTTCGAAGGTTATTTACGAAAATACATAAATATCCGATGAATTTTTCTCATATCCGAGACCTAGCTACTAGTTCGTGACTTTTTTACGGATAAATTTTTTCCGTGCAGAGGCTTTATGGTGCGTATGCACACTCTGTGGTGCGAGAAACACCCAGGGCTTGACCAGACGTAGATGAGGAAGCGACATTAAGATTAACAGTACAGAGCAGATTCTTTCTGAGAGATGATAGCGATTTCAGGACAAGGAGGAACATTGACGTGCAGGTTCCTCCTAAGCCCGAAGATCTGACTTAAATGGATGCCTCCCTTCGTGAGGATATCTCAGAGGAATCCGACCTCTGGACCATCAATTGTTCAGTTTATGGTACTGTGAGAGCATTGGCTGATTCAAATCGAAGTCTAAAAACAACGATGGATCAAAAGACCAAAAGACGCTTACATCAACTGAACAAGAAGATTGGATGGGCAAGACAGAATGCGTCCCGTATTCAGTGGGTGATTGACTACAGAACATCTGGCAGACCGTTCACGGAAAGTGTTCGAAAGTTCGCTCAAGAACTAAGGATCTTTAATCACACACTGAACAAGTCAAAGCTGCTGACAATCAAGGAGCATATTGCTGACAAAATACGGGTGTTATCTGACGCAACGAGGAGAATGCAGAAGAGGGAGAGATGGATCAGGGAGAATCAACAGTTTCTCGATGATCCATCGCGCCTCTTCAGTGATCACCCTGTTTCTGTCAAAAATCCACCAACACCCGACGAGTTAGAGACCTTTTGGAGAGAGGTATACAAGATCCCGAAAACACTGAAGTTGAAAGAAGATACTGATAATATCATCCGCTTCAAGGAGTTTGCCGACAACCTCATAACATCTGAGGAGAAATGTCCATCCATCACTGCCGAAGAGATGAAAAAAGCACCCTAGAGGCACAAAGAAACTTTCCGCTGCAGGACCAGATTGTATGAAGAACTTCTGGTGAAAGAAGTTTAAGTCTACACACCAACATTTGGTCCGTATATTCACCTCAGATTTAAAGTCAAAAGCGCCTATTCCACAGTGGCTGGTGTTACGACGCACTATACTCCCACCGAAAATGGCAACTTGTCCAACCCAGAGAATTACAGGCCAACAACTTGTGTGAACACACTTTATAAGACCTTTACAGCTGTCCTAAACAACAGGATTGTTCGAAGAGTTGACCTTGTGTGGCGAGAGATGTACGAATAACTTGGCTCGAAAAACGGTGTAGCAAGCTGTAGAGAGAACCTGCTAATTGACAAGTGCGTCTGTAAAGACGCTGCTGCCCATCAGCGCATCCTGTAAATGGCCTGGCTTCACTACCAAGATGCTTTCGATTCAATCTCACACAGACTTATCATCTGTTTGTTGGAAAGCTTGAAGTTGCATCCACATGTAGTGAGATGCATATAGAGATTGATGCTCTTTTGGAAAGCTATATTTACTATCTCATCTAGAAATTATCGTGTGACAAGGAACAACGTCACCTTCTAGAGGGTCGTCTTTCAAGGCGACACCATGAGCCCTTTACTTTTTTGCATCACAGTTCTGCCTCTATCTCACGCACTACAAAATCCTCCTGGATACATCTGCGGCGACACTAATCAGGGAGCATAAGGTCACTCATGTATTGTAAATGGATGACCTGAAGCTTCCGGTAAATGAAAATTTCCGAGAGCTTTAAATACAGTCAAGGAGTACACAAGAGAGATTGATATCCACTTTGGTTTGGACAAATGTGCCAAAATTCATCTGAAAAAAAGTAAAGGTTGTGGGCGTTCGCAAGGACCCTGAGCATCTGGATATAAGTGTTATCAGACATCTTGACACTCAAAAGACCTATGCATACCTGGGCGTGTCTCAAAGGCGCATTTAGGACGTAACATCAGTGAAGGAGTCTCCCCGAAGCAGAAGCAAGCGTCTTCTTTGACATATATGTTGGTCTTCGTATCTGTTGGCGTTGAACAAGGTATCTGAAACTAACATGCTTGTCGTCCCGGCTCTACTCTAATCGTTTGGGGTGGTTCAGTGGACGAAGTACTAGCTTACGGCCCTTGATATCGCAACAATTGAGATATATAAATTTCGGATATATCAATCCGTTCCGCGATTATACATGTCAAGGCGGACGCGGTCTTCTGAATGAACAATGTCTTCATAAATGAATTGCTTTAAGTACAGCTCATCGTTGCAAATGGTAAAGGAGCATTCCTTTACGAATCCGCGAAGCAGAGGGCCGAGACCCTTGGCCAGAATTTTAACATCAGGAGTGAGGAAAATGAATAACTCCGTCTAGATTCTTCACTTCCAAGAGCGAAAGTAAAGAAAGCAGAGGTTTAAAAATTTCGCCAGCAGCAACTCGACAAGAAAATGCACGGAAACTTCCACAGAAATGTAGAAAAACAGTCCTTGTCGAAGGAGCAGACTTTTGCTTTCCTGAGTCCATCAGGGCTTAATTCAGGTACAGATGGTTTTATTTTCGCATGTCAGGACGGTGTCATTTCCACCTTAGTATACCGTGACCGCATTTTATATTTAAAGAAGTTTCCAGCGATAGGTGAAAAGCGTGTAATGCACACGCTAAGTACCTAGAACACATACTATCTGGGTGTCCCACTAACACGGGAACGAAGTATCTCTACAGATATAATGCAGCCCTGAGAGTGCTTCATTAGCATCTTTGTCGCTCTTACGGCGTTGGCCACGATCCTACCCTATCGAACGCTCCAAGGAAGATAGAGTCAATTGTCCAAAACGAGAAGTACCAAATTTTCTGGAACTACGATTTTCGGATGCATTCTCCTTTGCAAACTTGAGGCCTGACATCGTGCTCCAAAACTTCGAGAAACGAACTATATTCGTGAGAGAATTCTCGGCTCTGGCCGACTACCACATCAATGCAAATGAAAGGGAAAAGGAGGAGAGGTATCAAGAACTTGAAAGAGAGCTGCAGCGACTGTATCGAAAATTTACGATTATAGTAATTGTCCTTGTGATCGGTGCTCTCAGTGGTGCAAAACTATCAGTGGTTTGAAACCTTAAAGCCATACCCGCGTACCAAAAATATACCAAGGTACTGACAAGATGTATGCAGAAAGCTGTCATCCTTGAATCGCTTCATATCCTCAAGGCACACGAGGGTTTCGCCGCGCCGGTCTGTCGTCGTGATTTCGTCGTTCCCTGTGACCATCCATCTCACGGTCGTAAGTCGTGACTGTGATTTACCGCGGTTCTACTGGGAACCACTGTCATTTTTAGATGGCAGTTGCTCCCGATGGGACCATGCGGTGGTTGTTCAACCCTTTTTTTGAACTTGAGATGGATGGTCTCTGTGTATGTCTATATCTCTATGTCTGTACTGCTAGAAGTGAATAGATGGTACAACAATATTGATAAATAGATTAATCCAAAAAAATTGCTAGTATAGATGCAGTAGTTAAAATACATCATCATTATATATTATATATATTATATATCTGCTCTCACAACTATGTTGGGTGTTATAATTGTTCTTCCCACGAGCAGATAGGGAAAGGTTTTGTCCGCCCTCGCAGAGCCCCGCATGCGACGGTAAGACCAAATACTCGGGGAGATCGTCCGGTTTCCCAGAGGCTACGGTTGAGATACCACTCCCTGGTACCATGTAGCCTTTGGCACGTTTGCTAACGCCTTGGCTTAAGGGTTTTTCCTTCGGGATTGTCCCTGGACCATTATCCGCCACTGCTCATTCAGTTTGTAGCCACACTCAGCAACCGTGGGATTTCTCCGAAAGTGAGTGCCATTCTACAAAATTGCACCTGCTCTCGGCAAAATTGCAGAAAAATTTCAGCTGTAACCACGTCTCGCGGTCGCTCAAAGGTATTGAGATTTTCCCGGTCCCTCTATCCGGACCCTCTATCCACAACCAAACAATATATATATATATATATATACTACCGTCGGCAATTTTCGGTACGATAAGCGCGACTACTATTAAAAATCGCTGCTGACCTTGACACGTGATTTCTCATTCAAAAAAGAAGCAAGAAATTTGAAAAAACCCATTAGAAAGTTTTTTAAATTCCGCGTTAAATGATCTCTAATAGAGATGTTTTTGACCTTTTGAAGAGAATGGGCCACGTGGGAAGTTTACAAATAATGCTAGAATTTCTCGAATTTTGTACATCGACTTCGACTTAGGGCATGACCTAGGAAAGTTATAGCAAAAATCTGAAATTCATAACCCGTATTGTCTAAAGTCTTATCTTTAATTCAAAACAATGAAACTCAAAACATCTTGACGCGTTCTCGAGATACGACTGAAAATGTCCATCTCTCAAATGACAAGTTTCAGTCAGCGATTACCACTGTCAGCCGTGAGAGCGGTGATCACCGAGAATTTCTTAGATTTTGTTCCAAAACTTCAATTCGGGCTATGATTTAGGAAACTTACGGAAGAAACTGAAATTCACAGAACATAATCTTTGAAACTTTACCTTTGATCTAAGCCAATAAAACTTTAAAAATCTTGATGGGTTCTCGAAATATGACTAAAAACGTCCAAGCTTGAGCAGCGAGCAGGGCCGACAGCGGTGATCGCCTGCTGAAACTCAACGCAGACATGCTTGGACATTTTTAGTCGTATTTCGAGAACGCGTAAAGATTTTTAAACTTATATTGGCTTGAATTAATGCTAAGACTTTAAAGAATACGTGGTATAAACTTCAGATTTCTTCGACAACTTTCCTAGGTCATACCACAAGTTAAATCCAAGGTACAAAATTCGAGTAATTCCTGCATTTTTTTTTAAATATCTCACGTGGTATATTATTTTCGAAAGGTCAAAAATATCTCTATTAGAGGTCATTCAATGCGGAATTTTATAAGATTTCCAGCGGTCTTTTAAAAAAGTTCTTCGATACTTTTTTCAACAAGCAATCACGTTTTAAAGTCAGCAGCGATTCCTAATAGTACTCGCGCTAGTCGTACCGACAATTTCCAAATGTAGCGTATATATCTGGAATTTATTCTGTAACGACAAACAACGGCACCTTCCAGATGGGCGTCTTCAAGGTCGACAACATAATCCCTCTGCTATTTTGCATCACACTTCTGCCACTATATCTCGCACTACACAATTTTCCTGGGTCCCTCTGCGGCAAAAAAAATCATTGCAAGCATAAGTTTACTCTTATATTTTATATGTATGATCTAAAGATCCATCCTTCCAGTTTGAAATTCCAAACTTGGGCACTTATGTCCTCCTTGTTTGCCAAATATTGGCGCTTATGCTCTTTTGGAATTCGAAATATTCGTGCTTATGCTCTTCTTACTTGCCAAATGTTGGTGCTTATGCCCTTTTGCATTGACAAATGTGGGTTATTGTGCCTCTTTGGTTTTCTAAATATTGGCGCTTATGCCCTTGTGAAATTGCGAAATTTAGCACTTTACACTTTAGTTTGCCAAATGTTGGCGCTTATGCCCTTTTGAAAAGCCACACTTTGCCATTTCTAATCATTTGGTTTGTCAAATGTTAGCGCTTATGTCCTTTTGGAATAGCAAACTTTGGCGCTGATGCCTTTTTGGTTCACTAAATGTTGGCATTTATGCCATTTTGGAATTCCACTCTTTGGCACGGATGCCCTCTTGGTTTGCAAAATGTTAGCGCTAATGCCCTTTTGGAATTTCAAACTTTAGTACTAAACCCTTTTGGTTTGTCAAATATTAGCGATTATGCCCTTATACAATTCCAAACATTGGCGCTTATGCATGTTTGGTTTGACAAATCTTGGTGCTTATGAACTTTCGGAATTTCAAACTTTGGCGCCTATGCTCTTTTGCTGTGCCAAATGTTCTCCTTCATGCCCTTTTGGTTTGCCAAATACAGGCGTTCATGCCCTTTTGGAATTCCAAGCTTTAGCGCTTATGTCCTTTTGGTTTACCAAATGTTGGCGCTTATGTTTTTTTTGGAATTTCAAACTTTAGCACTTATACCCTTTTGCTGTGCCAAACCTTTAGTTTCGGCGGAAAAAACGTACAACGGGCGGATAGACGAAAATTTCGCAAAGTCAGATAAAAAAATGTGTCCATCAATCCTCTTTCAAAAGCGTGAATTTAGTAGATTGTGTCTATCTTTGTAGATGTCGCAAAGCCTAATAACAGTACTTGGTTTCAGCCATCTGCGAATACTGGCAGTGAGGCCGTTAGCCATGATTGAGCCATTGTTCATAGCCATGGGACAACCATGTGTGAATATTGACCTAATTTTGAACCACGCTCACCCCACGCTCATCCAATGCCGAGAAATGTTTAGCCATGGTTCACCCACTGAACCTTTTTCACACGGGATGGTCCATCTATGACACTTAACTTTCTAATGAGCATTAACATTTTTCCACTTTTTAAAGTTGATTTTAGGAGCTTCATTTCAGAAGGGAACATATCCATAATTTGGAAACAATATTTTTTTCTTCGTTTCTGAGTCTGTGTGATGAGCTGTATCGATCTATCTATTAAGTTTTCCTCGAAAAGGAAAAAATCCCTATGTATTTGGGGGCTATAGTTGAGTGTTCCGGTCAACAGTGAACATATCCACTTTCCCATAACGCCTTCTTTTTGTCTCAAACAAAAGGGAACATATCCTCACTTAGTTAAAAAGTACGTAAGTTTTTTTTCAAAGAGACACATATCCAAACTAGCTTCTATCAGATTTTTTCGAAGCTTTACTTGTAAATAAATGTCTTAGTATGCGCGGATGGTAACCTAGTATATGTTAAGTAGTAATATACTCAACCAAAAAAGTTCGTAAGCATCGCTCTTCGGTATGCCTGTTAGCAGCTCTGCTTCACAGAAATATTAGATCTGTAATTCACTGTTGTAATTCCTATTAAAGTCAATGTTATTTTTACTAAAATAACGAGATAACAATATATAATTGACAAACAAAGCTGTTAAAAACAAATCTCATTTCAAAAACTGTACTAGTATTTTTTTCATTACATGTTCACGATTAGCTTACATTGTATTTTCATGGAATTTTTTTCTCGTTTACAGGTACATCGAAAAGGAACATATTCAAATTAGAAATGGCTGTACCGCCTTCAGTTTTGGGGATAGAATGTTCATATTTTATGACATCATTTTTGGAGCTTAATTAAACAATACTGCATCATAAAAGTAGTTGTAAGAGAATTTAAGTATTCATCTGGAAGATTGAATTACACATCCTCATCAGTTTGTTCCTTTCTGCTGTTTTTGAGATAAACTATGCTATAATATGTAACATCTTTCGATATAATTTTATTTAATATTTCAATATTTGATTTATAAATGTCTTAATGTAACGCAGACATGATTAACGCGTTTCATTAGCGTCTTTTTAGTACAATTATGATCATCAGATGATCATAATTTTTCATCACGACTCTATTGAAACATCGAGTTTTGATCCCTGTAGAGCGGGTTGAAACACGGTGTTTCAACCCGCTCTACAGGTACCGAAACTCTAATTTTCAATAGATTTGTTATGAAAAATAATATGCATCACTCGGAATGTAACATACTATTTTCTTCGTAAATGCGCATTTGCTGTCACCCCTGTACGATTATGGAACGCGTCAACTTACCCTTAAGTGTCAGACGTGAAAAAATTGTAAATCATACATTTGTTACATAAGTATCATGTGTACCAAGGAGTGAAACAGTCTTTCTATCCGAGCGTGAGTTTGCAATAACGAGGCGTAGACGAGCGCGACATGTGATTATTGCACAATTTGATCAATCATTCTGGTTATTTATTATAGAACCATACAGTTTTGTGCATATATCATGTTCTCCAATTTATTGGTATAGAAAATGGATTGATTTTATTTTGTAAACATTTTGCTCACGGATTCGGATTCAGCGGCCGAAAACCTAAAGTGAAAACTGATGGGTTATTTTAGAAACCACTCGGAAAATTTTCGCATGCCAATTTATGGTTCTGTTTCAGCTTTGCTTACACAATTAGCAAAGGACAGAGCTATGAAGTTGCATGCGAAAAATTGTTGAATGGTGTTTCGAATAACTCCTTAAACCCATTAAATTTAAGAAAAATTTGGTGTGTATCTCTGCGTTATCAATCATTGTTTTACATGAGATATGTTGACGACTCTTGGTCCGGCTGAATCAAGTCCAAATAAGTGGAATGAAAATGAAAATGGAAATTTTTCCATATCCAAATATTCAAATACAGAAGCGATTTTTTTGCAAAAGGACCAATAGGATTACTTTTATTCTTATCTTAAAATATTTGTGGGATGGCAAAAAATCGTAAGCGATAAAAAAGTATACTAACAAAAATATCAGGCAACATTTACTGTACTTATTTATGGCAATTTTTACATTTCAAATTTATTAAATACCAAAATCAAATTTTTTCAAAATGAACTCAATCGATTATTTTAATTTTTCCCTTCAAATATTCATAAAATTCAACATTTAAGAGATATTAGCGTGTTATCAAATACTTAAGGTGTTTTTATTATTAAACTTGTCTGTATCGATGAAAATAGTAATAGAAATCGTTATTATGATGTGGGTGCTTCTATTCACAATACCGAAGCAGTTATTTAAAGAATAACCATATAATAGTGGAAAAAGAAGGGATTTATGTTCGTACTAAAAAAGTTTATTCAGAAAGAGTGTCAGGTGGTTCCTGTTACAGAGAAAATCGTAATATTTGGACATTGTATCGTAACTGAACAACGTGTTATGTATATTATTAAAATTGAAGCTGCAAGATTCGATAAATAAGGTCAATAAAAAAACGCTGAGAATAAAAAATCCACGACAAGAATTGGAGGCTACATTGTTTTCACAAAAAATGTTATTTATTAGTTTTTGACAGAAATAAATTAAATCAAACATGAAAAAGTCTTTCCGGAGGTACCGAACGCGCAGTGGCCAGGGCTATCTGACTGTGACATGTTGAAATAAAACTTCTATGAATAAGAAAGTACGAGAAATCACGAAACAAAAATTACAGGTCACATATCTCAAGAACAAATTCATATGTTTAAATTAAAACTATTCTGATTGTTTTTGTAGTTTTTCATATATTAGATACTAATCTTGGTCCATATTTTACCAAATGCACTTGCTTACTAAAGACGAAATATGTAGTAGCTCGGATTTTTTTTAAGCTTATAAGAGATATCAGTCTCTATTTTCGAAATTGCGCTTTGGGACAATTTTCAAACATAACAATGTTGATTCATTATCGCAGAAAGTATTGTTCATTAAAAATTATGAGTGGCCGAGGCTGACTCCCCTACGCCATCTTTTTGGGCAAATTGAAACGTACTTTTTTCAAAAAGGGCCCCAATCGATTATATTTTAGTTTTTATCTTAAATTCTTTGTGGGATTGTAGACAAGCATAATCAACTAAAGAAATCCAAATTAGCATTCGACTCAATCCTCTATTTTTCTTGCAGAATTAAGTTCGCAATCCGACTGTAACCCGAATGGCAAACATGATCACAGTATTCCTCAGTGCGGACGGTCTCGTTCTCCAGAAAAATCTCCTCTCCGTGCCAGGTCCAGGTCTCCTTCTGCCTGGACTCTTTCTTCCCAAGTGCTTGGATATGGACTTGGACAACTTGGATTAATTCGGCTTATTTCTCAAACAAATCAGAACAAGATATTTGAATTTCGAAGATACGTTTTCCCTGTCGATAAACGAATTCAGTTGCGAGTGAAACACATCCCTAACAAAGAACAAATTGTATTCTCAACATCCAATGGTGACGTTTGTGCAGTATTGGAGTATACTGGGATTCTTCGTGGAATATATACTTCGCAAGCAAGACATCAATCGAGAGTAAAAATAAATATGAGAAGCGGCAAAGTTTACTTTTTGACCTCAGAAGAAATGAAGCAATGTCCAGTAGGCGAGTCTCATCGAATTTCACCACTGTACACGGAGAAAAAAATATGCCTATAATAGTAAGAGCACTAGTCATGCTTTTGTCGTAGGTTTAATTCTTGCTATCTTGGTACGAAATCCATTCATTTTAAGCAGGAATCCCTTTATCCTAAAAAAGTACAAAGATTCATGCTTTTAAAGCCGTTATCCCTTGCGAAAATAGCTCGAACTTCGCCTTGCTACGGTTGTAAGAAAACTCATCCTATTAGAGTATGAGTACTCTTACAAA
>CAKNYM010007336.1:0-11053 GCA_932195095.1 Andricus curvator | reverse complement strand
TCGTTTTAAATCTCTCGCTTTTTCAACTTGTAGCACAATATACTATTCATTAAAAATTAGTTTTAAAATGTCATTAAATGATGTGCAATGGTAATGTAAAAGGGAATAATTCGATATGTATACGAATTTAATACATACATTTTCAAAACATTGAGAAACTTAAAACTACAAACAAACAATAAAAAAGACAAAATTCAAAGTCTAAATCATATGCGAGTTTGAATTTTTTTAAATTTGTTGACTTATATATAAGGTTCAAATTTAGGCTAGTATGCGTGGTCAGATTCAAAAATAATTTGTTTGCCTTATAAAATAAATCACCCTAACATAGTATAAATACCGTTGCGAAGTACTATCGATGCATGTATTCACTATGGGTGTATTTATTTGTGCTTATTTTATGAGCATTTTTGCTTCCTCATAGGTATCAAATGAATTTGCTTCCTCATAGAGGGATGTTTTTCTCTATCAGAAGAAAAACTACGGGATATTTTCAATATTTTCCAAGCTTATGTTTCTGTTATACCGAAAATCTTTTTTCCAGAAAATCAGAGAGCCCATCAAAATGTCAATCGATGCGTTTTGTTACAATGAATAACTTTTTAACTTACGGCAGTGTTATATTCCAAATTTAAAAAAAGATTTTCTTTATAGAAACAATGTAATTTTTTTTTACTTTCTAAGTCGCTATTGATTAATCAAGAATTGTTATCGAAAGTTCGTCAATAGATTAATCCACGCGTCTCGGAAATGCAGACAATTATATCAAATACAGTACTGTTATATTTCCAGTAAAAAAATTCTCTTATAAATATAAGGTAAAGACTTTAGTTAAAAAATTTTAAAACGATATTGGTAGGTTATGGTAGGTCATGAAAGGTTCTTCAATTGGGCAATCGAAGCATCTTGAAGACGCGAACAAATGTATCACATACATTACTGTGGTATTTCCAATATTAAAAAAGTGTTCCTCATATCATGAAGATAAACGATATATTTTTTTAAATTCATAAATTTGTATTGCTAGATATCGTTTTTCTCATATAAACAGAATATACAAGTTTTTTTAAAACTTTGTAAATCGGTACTGGTGGGTCATAATAGGTTCAACAACAAGTCGACCAATGCGTATCGAAGATGCGAACAATTCTACTAGATAATGTATAGTTGTATTTTGAACATCAAAAAAGTTTTTCTCATATAAACAAGGTAAAATTTATTTGTTTGAAATCTCTAAACTAAAAAAAAGACACTTCTAAATGACCGACCCAGCTCAAAATCATATCACTGGAAATCAATCGGAGCTACAATTCATACAAATTTCATGACCATATCTCGTTTAATTTTCGAGATATGGTGAACAGAAAAAAGTTACATACACACACACGGACATTTAAAAAAAATTTGTTTTCGAGCTCTTGGGGTCGAATTATATCGTAATATATATACAAAAAGTAGATTTGCAAATTTAGGTCTTTACAAACCCCCCTCTATGGGGGAGCAATATAAGTTCATTAAGTTGAAATCCTTAGACTTGCATCTTATATATATATATATATATATATATATATAATATTGTATACTTTGTATTCGTTAACGAGCGTGCATCTCTCGCGTAGCTTTAATGTGATGTGACAGTTTATCGTGAAACTTTAGCTTCCTTTAAATTGACATTAACGAGCTAAAATAAAATAAGCCTTCATTTCAAAGTGAAAATCCAGTTTCATCAAAGATAAAAGTCTTCGGGCTTCACTATCGACCAACTGATTCAGTTAGCCTTATCTCACTACACGAATAGTTACAGTCCCCTTATAATTACTCAAGCAACTAAAAAAAAGTTTCCTTTCCTTACTTTCTAAATTATTAACGCACTCAAACAATCTGATAAACGTGTATAAAGGCATGCGAAATGAAAAATGAGTAAACAATATTACAGTTTATATTAAGAATAAAAGAGGAAAGAATCGAGAACAATTATCCCTCGTTTCAGGTTCATTTTTTGATGGGTTTCATCCTGACTATTGATGTATATTGATGCTCCTGCGTTACCACTTTTTTGGGACTATTTTTTGCGATTTTTTTATATCATAGATTTAAAATTGACGTTTCAACATTGACATTTTCATCATTCATTTTTCAGGAGAGACAAATTCAGTTTTTACCAAAATTGAGTTTACTCATTTGAGTTTTAAAATTTAAACTCTCAATCCTAAATAATTTTATTTTAAACTGAATTAAGAAGTAAAACTTTTAGTTTCATTATGGCAGCATTCTAAGTCGAATAATTTCAATTTCAGGGCCCTCAAAATTAGATAGTATTCAAAAATAAGGTATTCAAAATTGTATAATTTACAAACAAAAGTACTTGGAAGTACAAACAATTAAATTAAAACTTTTATCTTTTATGTTTTTAAATTAAGTGTTCAAAATTACACAAAATTACAGTTTTACAAATTGAAATGGATGGGTTGGCCACTAGAAGTGTTGATGGAAACCAAAACTCAAGCAAAAACTTAAAATATTTTAAGGAAATTGAAGAGAATTTAAAAGGGTTTCAGATGTAGTGAAAAGAGTTAAGATGAAGTCGAATATATTCTAAATGAATTTGACTGAATTCAAGGTGTCTTCAAAGAATCAGAAAGAGTTCAAGGGAATTCAAAAAAAATTTAAGGTGATTTTAAGAAATTCAAAAAAATCGACAGATTTGAATAGAATTAAACCAAATTCAATAGAATCCAAAAGAAACAATTTCGAATTCTGGTTGCATTTCAAATTCCACGCCTTTTAAGCGCTGAGCTATTTTAAATTAAAAACGTTTCCAATCAAATAGTTTAATACAAAAATTTGGGCATTTCATTTCATATGAGCGCACTGTGCCCAAGACAAATGTTTTTCGATTTTCTTCAAAGGTGCAAAACCATAAGCCGCCATATTTCTTGGTTACCAAGATATGGGGGGATGGGGGTATTTTTTTACAATTGGGTGTGCAGAAAAAGGTTCCCTATTACTTGAAGCTGTTGTTCTTGGTGGTTCGGAACCCACCTTGAACTGTAGATCCTCCTCCGACCACCAAGTAAGTGAGTGGGGTCTGTGTAAAGGAATAGGGGAGAGGTACAAGGAAATTGTAAACCCTTAGGGAACAAATTAGAAACTTCCATTCCAACTGACGAACTGACCATTTTTCAATGAAACGTTATTACATCAAAACCGAGTCAAATAAAGTTTGTAACTAACGAAATTATTATTAATTAATTCGATTTGCCAATATTTGCCAACGGCCATACCACGCTGAAAAACCCAGTTCTCGTCAGATCACTGAAGTTAAGCAGCGTTGGATGCGGTTAGTACTTGGATGGGTGACCATTCAAGAATACTGACATGAGTGCTGTTGGCACATCGTGGGTGTGGTGAGCCCACACTTGTAGTTATTTATAACTACAAGAAAAACCTAGAAACACTACCCGAATCGGGTAGTGTCATGCCTACCCTGAAAGGGAAATGGTTTAATGGTATAGATAGAAATTATTCATGAAATTAAATTAAAATAATTGTTTATAATATTGGATGGTAATTTTGGCTTTAGGGTCAGAATAAATAATTCAATTAATTTTTAATTGAACCAAACTTTTCGGCGCACAATGGTGGCCCTCATCAGTGGTTAATTTTTATTCTGGAAAAGACAATTACAAAAATTCTTATAAGGGACGTAGTGTAAAAAAGTAGTTTAAATAAGAAAATTATTTCAAATTTGGTTTAGTACAGTCTTGAATGTCGTTGGTAATGTTTGCATAAATTTAAAATGTGTGTTGCCCTTACAATACATACATACATTGATTAGCAGTTCGAACTCGAAAATTCATTGCCTCACTACCCGATTCGGGTAGTGTTTCTAGGTGGATATTTACTACCAATGTGGGCCCACCACACCCACGACGGGCCAACAGCACGCAGGTATTCCTGAACGGTTACCCATCCAAGTACTAACCGCGCCCAACAATGCTTAACTTCAGTGATCTTACGAGAACTGGTGTTTTCAGCGTGGTATCGCCGTTGGTTGCCCTTACAATAATTGGATAAATTACTAAAATTTGTAATATAATCTAAAGAAGTGTGTTGTCCTTACAATAATGGGACAAATTAATAAAATAACATTTGTAATATAATATAAGTGTCTAGTGTAGTCTTAAGTGATAATAAAGCCAAAATTACCATCCAATATTATAAACAATTATTTTCATCGAGGGTCAATATAATCTCCCCACTGAGTAAATTAAAATAATTATATAATTGCAAAACTCTACTGAATTTTGAATTCAGACTCTAACAGAATACTTCATTTTTAACAAAAATATATATAAGAAAAATTATCAAAATCCCAATTCAAACAACTCTGTGATATTGAAACTCCATATCCTGCAGAACGCTGCGCTGTACCAATCAGAATAATGGTCTGCAATTGCTCTATTGACTAACGGAGTATCTAGCAGACAGTCGGAAGAAAATCTCGCTAAAAAATACAATTTTGCCTGAAATATAAAACCTAGCAGCCTTATTGATTCTGCTGGACCAATCCGATTTTCCAGCAAAAACTCAATAAGTATACTTTTTAAACATTAAAAAAAAATTCAAATTTATTTGAAAAAACTTTCCTTTAGTAATGACATTAATTCTTTGAGTGCTCTTTTAATTTAATTAGGAAACAAATATATTTGAAAATATGCAACAACCTCATTAGTAACATTTTTGTAAATAAGAAAATTAGGTTAACAAATAATTTAAAATTTAAATATAGCGCCATCGAATAATGAAAATTAACTTCAACTTAGTCGTAACCAAATTTTAAACCTTAAAAAGTGATTTTTGAGAAATTTCCAACATTTTTATTTTGGGTTAAAAAAGACCGAAACTAACGCGAAATTTACAGGCTAATTGTATGTAGAACTGATCTGAATACTCTGTAAATCGCAGATTTTTCCGTTTATCTTCCCAAGAGATATTCATCTTGGAAAATATGGAAAACTAAAGTGTCGTTTTTGAAGTGAAATTTTTCATATTACAGGATTAATAAATAAAAAAGGAGGCACAATTTTGTATAGAACAAGTAAAAATTGTTCTTCAGGGAAAAGGTTTAGTTTTCAAAAATAATGATTTGAATTAAAATAATGTCATGAAAATATTGAAAAATTGTAATTTTTCACCTTTTGTAAAAATAACATTTTTTATTTTGACAATAAAGTTTTTTTTTCTCATGTCAAATACAAGTTTTAATATTTCCGAATACGTCTGGCTTGGTTAAATAAAATGTTACATTGATAAATCTTAATTTTTTGTCAGCTTTATCATGCATATAAATGTGAAATAAAATTCTTCTCAACTCAACTCAACTGAAACTGGATTCTTAATCATGTGTGTGAATTTAGCAACAATTCGTTACACATCGCTTTTTTCAGGGAAGAATTATAAATTTATAAATTAAAAGAGAGGGCTTTTAGCCAATTGAGAACATTCAAAATTGTATATTTTCAAATTGGAAGCCATCAAAACTAAAAACTTTTCATTTTTAGCCTACACACTTAAATAATTCAGAATGCTGAGCATTTAAAACTGACAATTAATGAATTGGGCAATTTTCCTCAGAACAATGACCATTTTACATCTAAAAGCGTTCAAAATTGAACAATTTTTGCTTCCTCGTGGAGGAAGCTTTTTTTAATTTGAAGTGCTTATAGCATTGTACAATATCAATAATTTGAAACATTTAACAGTGTACAATTAAATAAATTCAACGTCAAAAAACCTTAAAAAATGCGATCTTCAAATACAGGTTTTCAAAATTGAACAATTATAAACTTAGGGCAATAAAAGAAAATTTTGTTTCGTACGAAAATGTTCAAAATTGAACACTTCAAATCTGATGCCATGTTCTAAACTAGTATTATTAATGTTCAATTCAATATTTCCGATAGTGAGCGTATAATAATGCTTGTGGCCAATAATAATAGTAATAATAATAAATTGGAAAGTACATAATTTGCTAAGTATTCAATTGAAATGCATACCAAGTGAAGTTCACTTTAATCTCTCTCATCAATTCCTTCAAAAATGTCATCAGATTGTTTGCCTCACTCATGCATTGCGCATATCTCTTTATAATGGTTCACATCTGAATAAATGTCATATACGTAGGATCCTTCTTATTGACTTAGTGCTGCTGCACGACAACAGAAAATTTATATTGTCTTGACTCTTGGTAGAAGAACGTATTCGTAATCCATAAGGCGAATAAAAGCACGAAGTTCAACATCCTGCGTGTACTTTTGTACTTTAATGTACGGCAGGATGCTGGACGTTTGGATTATTGCTTGCTCGCGCCCTCGCATGATTAATATCCATCGTTTCACTGCAATAACGTGCATATGCGTAAGCCATTTGTTGTTTCTCGATATTAGAAAGAGCACGACTGAAGGTGGGAGGATTGACATTTATTCTGACAATGGATCAAAAATCGTTCATTTGCTTATAGCAAATTGTGAAATGAGAATTTTTAACTCCCAATTAAACCACCATTGATATCCAGTCATCAAAGAAATCTTTAATACTTGACCCATATTTAGGGAAGAAAATGCTTCTAGGATGTTGATATTCAATTAATAATTCCTTTTATAATAACCAGAATGATCCCGAGTTTTCCCTCATGAATTTTCTAACGATTTTTGACAAAAAATTATGTGTGCTATAATCACTATTAAGTAGTTGATTAAGCATTGAACAATTATTCAGGAGGGAATGAAATGATCGAATCCTGCTTGTTCGAACGTGTAAGGAAAGGTCAGTGAATTGGTTCGAAGTGTGTCGAACAGTAAAATCCTGCATCCCAATCAGTGGACCTTCTTTCTGGGAATCGTCCTGGTCCTGGTTATTCTACATCTGTTGCCCCTATCCTATAGGTATAGATAGACTATAGAGTATAGAGTGTAGCCTGTAGCCTGTAGAGTGTGGAATTAGTATTCTCTATTTTGTTCGCAGACTATCATATGGTTGTGGCTATTCTCTTCGATTGGATATGCTATATAGATATATAAAGTAAGCCCGAAATGGAGAAACCAGTCTCGCACGATCTGTTGACGAGAATAGCCTCTTTCTTTAAGAGAATATTTGTGTTTGCCATTTCCAAAGCTCAAATTACTTACATATAGTTTTTTCGCATATCTCCGTTAATCCTTTCAAATTAAATGAAGGCCCAGAAGAACTCTGTAATTGACTACAATTTATCTCCTTTTCAATCGTGTTGTGGGTATTGGGATGCAGTATGAATTGATCACTTTTTTTTTAAAGTTAGAAATAGTTTCAGGTGACCCTTAAATACATGGTCAACATTTTTTACAAAAGTATTTTGCTCGTACATATGAAATCCGTTTCAATGGCTAAAAGCACTCCATTTCAGTCAAATCGGCCAATGCTATTTTCTGTGGTTACAACAGGAATCCAAATCATGTGAAAAAATCAATGATTGCAAAGCTGATATTACCAATTCCAAATTTTCACAAATGCCATATAGTGGCTGTACGAATTTGAAAAAAAAAAAGATTAATTTTCCAAGTTTTCAACGGAAGCCTCTTAAATTTGGCAAAAGAAGCAGGTTTTTTCAGAATCTATGCGAATATGTGATAATCTGTGACAACCGAAATTTGGAAAAAATTCAATATGGCGGCTGATAAAATAAAAAAATAGCTGTGAATTCAATCCCGGGTATTTTCACTTTGTTTGTATTTATAAATGTATGGTGCTCATTTGATGAATACTTTGCTTTCTCATTATGATTATAATTAGCAAATATATATTTTTTATTCTTCATAGATTCCTCTATGAAGAATCAAATATATCACACCTTCGGAAAATTCAGTTAAATCTAGTAATATTTTAGTTATTTTCTGAAACTCACTGAAAGATTACTAAAATATTACTAGATTTTACTGAATTTTCCGGGAATGAATATTTCCATATGATTATTGGTTTTTTAAGTTTCGAATCAAGAAGTATTTTTGTTCTTGCATGAACTTTTTAATTATGAGCGCGCCTAGGGCGCGCGGCTGTTGGATCTCGCGCTTCGCGCTCGATAATGTATTCACCTCGCGCTACGCGCTCGGACGTATTTACCTCACGCTTCACGCTCGGTTTCTCTAGGGTTTTGTACTTCGTGTTCGACTTAGATGAAAAGAAAAAGTTTATTTGCAAATCTTATAAAATTATCAAAATCTCTACATATGAAGTGATTATTAAATTTGTTAAAGAGGAGATATAATTTACTTAAGGTTCTATCGATCTTAAGGAACACATTCTCATTCAGACATTCGCACTCGATATTTGCTTTGAAAATATGAAAATATTATGATATAATATCTATTAATTTTTTTCGTGGTTTGTATCGTTTGTCCAAAAATTTAATTTATTTTATTCTGAAATCAGTTTTTTACAAATGAAACAAAAACTACGTGTCCCATCAAAAAGTGATTAATAATAAATTTGTAGATCTCTTTTTAGTGCACAATTTTTGTCTATTCGTCTTTTTTCGTATCTTGTATAGTTTGATCGCAAAATGAAAATTTTGATTTTTCATTATTTGTTGTGCGATAAAAATTTGAATTTTCGAGTTTTCAAGAAAATTGAAAAAAATCTTATAACAATGTTGTAGGGTGTTCAAAAAAAAAACATTTTTCTTCTCTTGACTTTTTTCATATCGTGCGTTGTTTAGCTTAAAATGTTCATTTTCGTTTGTTTTTTGGAATTTTGTAAATGCTATAACTCCGGTAATTTTTCTTCTATCAAAAAAGGTCATGAGAATATTTTGTTCGTCTTTTTGAGTGCTATTAATATCCGTCCATAGAATTTTTGAATATTAAAAAAAAAGTGTTCTCATAAATTTTCAAAATGTGCTCACTTCTTGAATTTTTATCCAAAATGGCTGGCTAAAGAACTTGACCTTCATTTTAGGACACTTTAAGAGTATACTAAAGCCCAATCCAATAGGTTAATTCTTCTGAAAGTTACCGTGCTAACAAACTAAAAATCTACAGACAGACATTTTGTAAAAACCTGTTTTTTGGGTTCAGGGGCTCTCAAAACGTGGACATTTGACCAAAGGGGGGGGGGGGGCCCCCCCCCCAAATTTTACACAAATCTAATACCTTCTCATTATAGGATGAGAATGTAAAAATGTAATTAATATTTTTAGAAATCCTTGGGTCAGCTTTTAGATATTAGTGGTGAAAATAAGACCTTCAAATTGCATAAATTTATCTGAAACCGTCTTCAATAGTTTGCCAACTTTGCAATGCTTCCTTTAAAAATGGAAAAATTGATCATTTGTTTTAAAATGTGACCAGCTGCCACATTGGATTTTTTTCTTTAAAATTTCATTTGTCACCGAATTTGGTATTGTTCCCACAAAAAACTTGTTTATCTTGCCATGTTTGAGATGTTTCTGTGCAAAATTGATAAATTAATAATTTTTTTCAAATTTAATCAGGCGCTATCTTGTATTTTTTTAATATTTTGGCTCTCACCGACTAATGTATTGTTTTTAAAAATAAACTTGCTTGTCTTGCCAAGTTTGAGAGAGTTCCGTTGAAAAATGGGGAAATGAATCATTTTTTCAAATTTGAACTCCGCGATATTCAACTTTTTCAAAATCTTTTAATGTTTAACATCAGCATTTTTTTCAGACACACCTTTCGTCAATCGGTCGTCGACCGACCAACATATGGAAACATCCATTCACACTTCCGGAAAATTCAGTTAAATCTAGTAATATTTTAATAATCTTTCAGTGAGTTTCAGAGGATAACTAAAATATTTCTAGATTTAACTGAACTTTCCGAGGGTGCGGATGGATATTCCGATATATTAGTCGGTCGACGACCGATTGACGGAAGGTGTCAAAGAACCTTAACAAGATTCTCTTACAAAATATTAGACCCCATTGTTCATAACCATAGAAAACACCGCTTCTATTCATCCCCTATTGGATCCGTCATTTTGAAAATTTTAATATTTACTTTACATTGATTTTTTCGCTTTGAAAGATTTTGGTTCTCAGTCGACAAAAGATTTCGACGATTAGTGAGAAAGTTATGTCACTTTTTTGGCATTAGAGCTACGTAAATTCGTGGGTCGGATCTCAAGAAATTTTAATTTTAATTTTGAAAAATATAAGGGACACCTTAATGAGAGCATTCAAAAAAATAGAATGTTACAGGCATCAAAGACTTAAAATAATAGAATTTGCATGTTTTACATTTTAAGATATTAAATTAAAAATTTGTTTAGGTATTATCCCAAATATTATTGAGATAGATATTGAAAAACTTACATTTGTATACCATTAAGCTATTTCCCTTTCGGCGAGCCTCTAGGGGTAAGCGTGACACTACCCGATTCGGGTAGTGTTTCTAGGTGGATAGTTTCTTGTAGTAAATAGCTACAAGTGTGGACTCACCACACCCACGGCCGCCAACAGCAACGCAGTAGTATCAGACGGTGTACTAACATAGTTAGTTTATAATGTGGGCGGTCCCGTAAGGTCCCCTGGCGCTCAAGCTATGAAGCCTATTGTGCCACAAAAAACTTACATAACCTTGCAAATTTATCAAACAACCTTTTTCCGGAGTTCCTACAATTATAATAATATACAATGTTATCAAATCTGCTTCCTTTTACGACCACATCTGTTTAAACTTTATACAACTCTAATACTGTAGTTAATATACAACCACATTTAGTTGAAAATTAGGTCACGAGAAAAAAATGAAAAAAAATTTAGTACCGAGAAGTTGTAGCCATTTATAGGCCAACCTAGATACATTCAAATACTCGCCCGACAACAACAAACTCACTCTGTAAAATCTAATTAAAGAAAACCTTTAAGAAGGAAAAACATTAATTCTGAAGAAGCATGATTATAATTTTATTTGTTTTAAACAAAAATTATATTTAAAAAAATTTTAAATAATAGTATATTGTGCTACAAGTTGAAAAAGCGAGAGATTTAAAACGA
>CAKNYM010007335.1:0-12601 GCA_932195095.1 Andricus curvator | reverse complement strand
ACCTAACTTCCAGTAAAATGCACAAGTAAATGAAAAACGGCGAGTTCAGTAGATTCTACTGGCGGCTAATAGGTAAAATGCATAGAAATTCAGTACATTTAACTGAAGTTCTTGTAAAATCTACTGAAAAGTCATGTTGTCTGAATTTGTAATAATCGTGTTATAAATAATACAAATAATTAATTAATTCCGCTAGAATTTTATATTATTCGTTTTTCATGAAATTTAATAACAGTTACAACATTCTTATCTATATATTTTCGGTTAACAAAAACCTTTCAACTTCTAATTTATAAAAATTTATAATATTAACATCTACTTGGCTGATTTAAACATCAGTTCAAAAAACATAGAAGAGTTGTTGATATTAATAAGAATAACAAAGAAAATTATTTAATTGCAAATATTCAAAAGGACGAATTTCAAATTAAAAGTCGCTAACATTGAAGAATTTATGATTGTAAATCTAAAAACTTGAAACGAAAAAAAAAATTTAAAATTACATTCTTCCAAAAGACAAGTCTTAATAATGGAATAATTTACAAATCTCTATTTTTAAAATTCAAGAATTTTTGATCGTAAATCTTCAAATTGACACAAAATTCGAATTGTCGATCTTTAATATTAAAGATTTACTTATTTAAAACATTTATAATTACTAATTATAAAAGGTTTATGTTGAACGATAAAAAATTATGCAATTTCTATGATTAACGTTTGAAATTTCATACATTTGGAAGATTTAAAATTGAAAACTCTTGAAGTTTGATCTTCAAAATTATTAAGTGAATTTTATTAATACATCTTTCAAAATGAAACAGTTTTTAGTTGTAAATCTTTAAAACTGAAGAGTTTTAAATTGCAAATCTTTCAAATTGTAGAATTTTTTATTGCAAGTATTAAAAATTGGACTATCAAAAAAAAACATGCAAAAAAAGATATGCAATTTGTAAATCTGTAAAATTTAATTTTTTAATGTATAATTTAAAAATTATGTGAGTTTTAAGTTTTACATATAAAACGCTCTCATTTTAATGATTTACATTTCAAATTTCATCAATTTTAAAGATTAAAAATTGAAAACTCTTTACTTTTGATCTTCAACATCGTCCCAACTTATAGTAAGAATAGCTATTCATACATTTCTCAAAATTAAAGAGTTTTTAATTGAAACCCCTGATGCAATAACCGACGGGACGCTGGGCCTTGTATTTATCGTTCCCCATTCGAGATAAAATGACGCGAAAAGTTATCTGAAACTCAAATTTAAAGAAAAACCATTTGAAAAAAAATATGAGCATATAGAGGTCAATAAAGAGAACAATTTTCATGTGGAAAATTTTTTTGTGCGATTTCAACTTTAAGAAAAATAAAATATACACTGCAAATTTTTAAGCGCGGAATTAAATGCTTGTTTTAAAATAAAGTCGCCGTAACTTTCTTTATTTTAAACAAAATGATTTGAAATGAGTTTTTTGGACAGTTTCAGATTTTTTGAGCGAAAAATGAGCGAGCCAGCGTAGGTTCAAGTCAACGAGTGAAAAACTCGTTCGTCTTCCGTATCGAGCGTGAGCGGTTACATGCCGAGGACTGGCGGGCAAAGATGAAAACCCGCACATTCTTTTTGTTAGTCTTGACCAATGTTTATAAATTTTTTTTGATGTCCTTTTTGCATTTTTTGGAGAAGTGCAGACCGATCAACATCGATCAGCGGTTTTTGTTTTCTCAGCAAAAATAAATTGAAAACTGATTGGAAAAGTCCGGAATAATAGAATTCCCATATAATACAATTTCTGAGTAATGAAAGTCCTGAATTGGAAAATCCCCAAATAATAAAATTTTCGATTGGGAAATTCTCGAATAATAAAATGCCCAAGAGTTCCTAATATTCGAATTTGAAAATCCCCTAATAATAAAATTCCCAAAAGAAAATTGCTGAATCGTAAAATATCCGAACTAGAAAATTCCCGAATTTGAACCATTAACATTTCTTCTAAACATTATTCATTTATTAAAAATACATTAAATATTTAAAATAAAATATTATTATTTAAAAAATTATTTAAAAAATTTAAAATTGCTAAAATTATTGTCTGGATATAAATTAACGATAATTGATAAAAATCTCATCTACAAATAAGTATTCTTTATTTATTACAATTTTAAATTTAAACAATAATTTCATAAACTTTGAACTTTGAAAATAATATTTTTTTTTCGTGAAAATATTTGATTATTGTATTTTTAATAAATAAATAATATTCACGAAAAAAATGTTTTAATCGTTCACATTCAGGAATTTTATAATTCGGGAATTTTCAAATTCGGTAATATATTAATAATATAATAATCGAATATAACTGTTCGGGAACGTTATCATTTGGGAATTTTATAATTCTGGAGTTTTATTATTCAGAAACTTTATTATTCGGAAATTTTATTATGCGGGAATTTTATTATTCGGGAATTTTCCAATTTGGGAATTTTATTTTTCGGGATTTTTCAGTTTTCCAGTCCAAAAAAGAAAGTCGATTGTGGTAGAAAACGAACAGTGAATGGAAAATCTTCAAAACGCAACATTGCGAAACACTCTAGAAATGAGATATGCGAATCAGTTGATTGCCAAAAAAAATGTATTGTTGATGACTTTTTTGAGAGAATTGAAGGGTAAAACATGATTAATTTTTTCATAATTATTATCATCACTGGCGTATCTGCGGCTGTGGTTTTGGGCGTTAAACCCCCTCCACCGTTCCGCTGACAATCGTTTGTAGTTTCACATTTATGAAAATACATCAAAATTAAAGTTTTATGAGATAATAGGTCGAATTTTTTCTACAATTTGCAACACTTTTTTAAATGTTTCCGCGAATGTTAGAACTTAATAAATTATTTTTTGAAATTTTATAAACTTTTGTGAATTTTCACGCATTTCTAAGAAACATTATAGATTTTTTGCTTATACAAGAATTTTTGGCAAATTATACTCAAGTTCTCAAAAATTTCTCGAAGTTTTCTCGATTTTTCTGACAATTCCTGTCTGTTCAAGAATATGAAGGAATTTCATTAATTGGAGGACATTTTGGAATATTTCATCGAATGTGGGTATTACTGAGCATTTTCGGAAATTTTGATGTATTTCGAAAGATAATGCAGAATATTTTTTTTATAAGGAAAATTCCTTGGAAGGTAATAAATGGTTGACGATCGGATAGCTTGAAAATAATGTGGAAATTTCGAAATTTTTCTCGGATATTTCAAGATTATACGGGCATTTTTCCCCATAAAAAGCAATAATATTGTGCGGGCTATCTCGAGAATGACAAGAAAGGAATCGGTGAGCTTTCATCTTTGCCCGCCCGTCCTCGATAAAGGTCTTCGCACAAGAAAATCCGCTGCAGAGCGCTGGATACGTCTCACGGACGTGCCGTCCGCGCACGAACTCATAACGCCAACCAATCGCGTGCAACCTGTCGTGCTGCTGCGGTCCGAGTGGTGACGCACACAAGTACGTCGCTACTTACACTAGTTCGCAACGCACTTGAGTAAGCGCTGCCACGGACCGTAGCAGCACGGCAGGTTGCACGGGATTGGTTGGCGTTATGTATTCGTGCGCGGACGGCACGTCCGTGAGACGTCTCCAGCGCACTGAAACGGATTTTCTTGACCCTTATGAATAACTTGTTCGCAGAAAGATGTTTGAACTCGAAAATTCCCTCGATACTTTGTTCCGCCGAACGTGAAAAAGCATGGTATTAAATAGCTATTAACAAACATCGACATATTGTTAAACAATTAACTTTTTTGTGCACGAATCGAATACCGTAGGCTTCGACAGAGTATAATATGTTTATGATTTGAATTTCAAGTCATTTCGTTAAAATTAAAAAAGTTACGGCGAGTTTATGTTAAAAAACGCATTGAATTTCGCACATAAAAATTTGCAGTTTATATTTTATTTCTCACAAAGTTGAAATCGCACAAAAAAATTTTCGACATGAAAATTGTGCTCTTCATTAAACTCTATATTTTCATATTTTTTTCGAGTGTTTTTTGAAATGTGAGTTTCAGATATCTTTTTGCTTCATTTTATCTCAAATGGGAAGTGAGAAATACGAAGCTGAGCGTCCCGTTGGTTATTGCATCCGGGGCCTTAATTTTAAATCTTCAAAATTAAAAGGCTTTAGACTGCAAACCGTTAAAATTGAAGAATTTTCCATTTTCAGTCTTCCAAATTTAACTATTCCAAAAAAATGTTTCAAATTGTATACATTTAGAATATAATTTTTGAAAATTGAATAATTTGTCATGCCATATTTTCAAAATTCATGAGTTATCATGAATTATCAAAAATTATTTATTATAATAATAATATGTAATATTTCACAATAATTATACTTTCATGACTGAACAATAATTTGTGATGATGCAATTATTTCATATTCTTTTACCATGAACGGCGTTCTCTCCAATTACAGCAGGCCTGTTTCTGAGGTCCGTAATTTGAAGAGAGCGGTAACTGCCGATTACGGTGTTTTCCCGAATTTCAGCATCCAAATTACCACCACTAACTGCATTTTCAATAATTACTTAACAGTTTTCAACATATTTTTGGGAGACATGACAAGTTCATATGCAAATTAGTTAAGAATAACCAAAAAAGTTTCGAAAATGAATTAGAATCCGCGATACACGAGAGTAAAGATTCGAACAGTTTTTGTCGATTTTCTCGGCTTCGTTCATTTTGCAGTTAACGATCTTCTTTCAAATCACAAAACTGCCGTTATTTGGAAAAAGACCGTTAACTGCAAAAAATCGAAAAATGAGTTTTTCATATCGTTGGAATCGTGAAAAAAAGATACACCTGATTATTAAAACAATTTTCTTAAGTTGTTAATGACTTTAAAAATAATTATTGCATAATTTTTGGAAAACACTGTTAACTGCAGGCGTAAATCAGAGACGACTAAATACGTGACGTCAGAATTCGAGAAAACGCGGTAACGGGCAGTTACGGACTTTACCAAAATTATTGGACGGCGATTTAGAGCCTTCGTGGCTTTGGAGAGGTCCGTAAGTGCTTACGGCGTTCTCCGGAGTCATCGAACCCCGAGAAAAAAGGTTTGTGATTCGAGAAACGCCCTCAGTGCACATATTATATACTTTTGCCGTGAACGGCGTTCTCTCAAATCACGGCAGGTCTATTTCTGAGGTACGTAATTCGTAGAGAGCCGTAACTGCCCGTTACGGCGTTCTCTCGAATTTCAGCATCCCAATCAACACCGTTAACTGCATTTCAGATAATTAGTCAACATTTTTAACCATTTTTCTTGCAAAAATAAAAAGATCGTATGCAAATTAGTCAAGAACAACAACAAAAATGCAGAAAATGAATAAGAATCCGCGATACTTCCGAATGAAGATTCGAACAGTTTTCGTCGATTTTTTCGGCTTCGTTCATTTTGCAGTTAACGGTGTTTTCCCATATCACGGAAGAAAAGTTATAGCCTGAGATATTGCGTATGCGCCCAGCAGAACTGTTATTTGATGTTACTGCTGAATTACTGCACATTTGCATGAATTTCCATAAATGCCCATGAATTTTCAAAAATTTCCATAAATTATAATTAATTTTCACAAATTTCATAAAGTTTCACGAATTTCTAAAATTCACAATTTTTTTTAACGGGTTATTCGGGCTTACTGTGAAAACGGGGGAAGCTACGACATTTTTGTGCAATGAAACCAGATGTGCAATTAAATTTTCTATAAGAATATGTACTTCGTAAGTCAAAATTTAAAACTTGTTTTGAAGGTATCGAGGGGCCAACGCCGTTCAGCGAGAACAATTTATTGGCGGTTAAGAAATAAAATTAGGATTTTTTTTTGATCCCAGGAATTTTTTGTTATTTCAAAAAAATTATGATATACAAACGTTGAACATCCTGTTGCAACCACGGCCGCGTTGGTGCTGCAACTCGACGTGGACGCACCTCATTACTTGCATCTGTAAAATATAGTATAGGGATTTTTGTTAAAGAATTTTTTCAAGGCACCCCAAAAATTTCCCATTGGTCCAAAATAAAGAGAGGCCAAATATAGTCTTAAAGTCAGTCTATATTAAAAAAAAACGAATCTCCAAATTTCGGTGTTGTAAATATATTTTGAGAATCTAGGCTTTCTATAAATTTCCGTAAATTTCGATAAATGCTAATGAATTTTCACATATTTCTATAAATTATCATTAATTTCCTCAAATTTCATAAACTTTCAATTTCTAAAATTTCCAGAAAGTTGTTTTTTGTTTAAAACGGAGTTTTTGTGTTTACTTTGAAAACGGGAGAAGCTACAATGGTTTTGTTAAATAAAAAAAGATGTACAATTCAATTTTCTATAAGAATATGTACTATTTCAGTAAAAATTTGAAACTTGTTTTGAAGGTATCGAGGGGCCAACGCCGTTCAGCGAGAACAATTTATTGGCGATTAAGAAATAAAATTAGGATTTTTTTTTAATCCCAGGAATTTTTTGTTATTTCAACAAAATTATGATATACTAACGTTGAACATCCTGTGGCAGCCACGGCCGCGTTGGTGCTACACGTCGACCTGGACCCAGCTCCTCACTTTGATCTGTGAAATATAGTATAGGGATTTTTGTTAAATAATTTTTTCAAGGCACCCCAAAAATTTGCCATTGGTCCAAAATAAAGAGAGGCCAAATGTAGTCTTAAAGTCAGTCGATATTAAGGAAAAAACCGAATTTCCAAATTTCGGTGATGTAAATATATTTTGAGAATCTAGGCTTTCTATAAATTTCCGTAAATTACCATAAATGCCAATAAATTTTCACATATTTCTATAAATTATCATTAATTTCCACAAATTTCATAAAATTTCAATTTCTAAAATTTACAGAAAGTTGTTTTTTGTTTAAAACGGAGTTTTCGGGCTTACTTTGAAAACGGGGGAAGCTACAACGGTTTTTTTAAATAAAAAAAGATGTACAATTCAAGTTTCCCTAAGAATATGTACTATTTCAGTAAAAATTTGAAACTTGTTTCGAAGGTCTCCAGGGGCCAAAGCCGTTTGGCGAAAACAATTTATTTGCGGTTAAGAAATGAAATTTGGATTTTTTTCTGAATTCCAGCAACACTATAAAAACTAGGATTCGATTTAGAACTTAATTCGGTATTAGAACAGTTCACGCAACAAAACAATGGCACTTCAGTTTGGTCGGCCAATCTAATAAAATAAGGTCGATTTGTGGATTGAAATAGGCTCGAAATGAGAATCCTCTGTCGACAACTAAATCTGATAAAACAAAGTCTAAACTGTTAAGTTTAGAAACCAACGTCACCCCGAAATGACATGTCAATGTCGTGCGCTCTCCAACTTTTAGTTCTTTTTGACTTTTAAATTCACTTAATACTGAAATTTTCTGTCCATGTCAACTTAATGCTACGTTGGTTTCTACTCTCTTAAAATGAACCAGTGAAATCTCACTGATTTCCAGTGAAATCTCACTGGTTGAAATAGCCAGATGTGTGTCACTGACAATCAGTGAGCATTCACTGGTTCATTCAGTGAAGTTCCGACGCTGGTTTAATCAGTGAGGTTCACTGGTTTCTCAGTACCAGTAGTCACCTGGTCGTACGCCTTGTCGCCTGTCAGCTGTTTAGGTATGGCACTTATCATTCATCGCACTTTTGTGGTAAGAGTTGTAAAATTAAATTTTAAAAACCTCACTTTATCCTCACAACAATAAATGAAGGCCGGGCTGCAATATAATGGAATATAATATGTTGCGCCTGATTGTGGAAAGACCCGTCGTTATGTTAACGTGTCGCGTTGCTCAAAGTCAAACCCATGGCCAGGGACCTCCCACTATCAAGCGAAAGATATTATATGGCCTGCTCATTGCAGACAGGCACCAAATATTTATAAAACAAACACTTGTACACAATAAGATTCGTTTTCACTCGAGAAATGTCAAAGACCTGACCGACGACGCGCGCGTAACAGACGACTGGAGGTTCATGTCTTGCCCGCGTGGAGCGCTATATCACTGGTTCAATCTATCATTTGGCGTAACTGGTAGAATCAGTAGCGCTATTTTAGTTGAATCTCTTACTGGTTCGTCCAGTCAAAGTGGAAAAATCACTGCTTCACCAGTGATAATTCAAAATACTGATTCAACCAGTGACAATTTCACTGGTTCAGTTTAAGAGAGTAAGATCCTATTACGGACTAACTTTGAAGAATAAATTTTGAATTAGGGTTATGTACAAAATATAATCAGGATATGTTTAAAACTGGTACAACCCTCAAATTAACTAGTTTGTATAATTTGTATAATTTTCAAGCAATATTTCCGTGCATTAAAAATCTCACAAGTTAATTTTTCAATCTATATTAACTTGCCCAGAAAATGTGCATGTTCCTCAAATCAACTCCTTTATAGAACTTTTAAGTCCAATATAAAAATGTTTAAGCAGTCGGAATAATTTAGAACATCAAATTCACATAAATATAAACTCCTAAATATTTTGAGTCCTTCGGAAGGATTTGCTTCAAGACGACGGAATCCTAAATTTTTGACGCACTCAAATGATAAAAAATTAGCTCAAGATATTAATTTTTACTGTTGAAGTTATTTAAATTGATTCTTAAAACATACATTTATTCAAAGACTCTGTATTACGACGCCGATAGAAAGTGCTATAGGGGCAGCATTTAGATGGTTCAAAAATTCTTTGGTACATCAGATTATATATAGAAATAATTGCGAAAATTTTCGCAAAACATTATTCATTGATGGTGAGACATTTATTCATACACGTTTAAGTATAGTGTTTTTCGATGAAAAATAAAGTTTCGGTGTTCGTATTAATTTTGGTGAATAGTAATTTTCAATATAAATCAATTCAGAGCATAGTAGATTTAAATAAAAAGAAAAATACAAGTAGAAATAGTAGTTTTAGATAAAAACAGTAGTTTCCGGTACAAAGAAGACTATTCCGCTAATTACGTTCATGCTTCATTTTATTGTCATTATCATTTTATTTATTATTATATATTTATTTATTTTATGGCCAACGGCCAAACCACGCTGAAAACCCCAGTTCTCGTCAGATCACTGAAGTTAAGCATCGTTGGACGCGGTTAGTACTTGGATGGGTGACCATTCAAGAATACTGAGTGCTGTTGGCACATCGTGGGTGTGGTGAGCCCAGACTTGTGGTTATTTATAACTACAAGAAAACTATCTACCTAGAAACACTACCCGAACCGGGTAGTGTCACGCCTACCCTGAAAGGGAAATGGCTTCACTGTTGAAAAAATCTCTTTTCGAGTTTACGTCTAAAAATACCACTCTATGAATTCCTTGAATTCCTTCAATTTTTATAAATTCCCTGAACTCCCTAAATTCCCGAAATTATGGAAAATTGTTGATAGCTCAATTTTTTAAATTTGCTAAACTACTAAAATCAATCTAATTTGCTGAATTCCTTAAATCCAAGAAATTCTATAAAATCCTAGTCTTATCTGAATTCCTTGAATTCTTTGTCTTCATTGATTTTCTTGAATTCTTCGAATTACTTGAATTCAGGGAATTACTTTAATTCCTCGAATTACTTGAATCCCATGATTTACTCGAATTCTTCAAATTACTTAAATTTAGAGAACTCCTTGAATTCCGAAATTTCCTTGAATTCAGAAAATTTCTTGAATTCTTTGACTTCAGAAAATTCTTTGAATTCAGAGAATTCCTTGAATTCAAAGAATTCCTGGAATTCAGAGACTTTCTTGAATTCATAGACTTTCGTAAATTCAGGAAATGACTCCAATTCTTCGAATTACTTGAATTCTTCGATTCACTCGAATTATTTGAATTGTAAGTAAGTAAGTAAGTATACCATTAAGCCATTTACCTTTCAGGGTAGGCGTGACACTACCCGATTCAAGTAGTGTTTCTAGGTGGATAGTTTCTTGTAGTAAATGACTACAAGTATGGGCTCACCACACCCACGGTGGGCCAACAGCACGCAGTATTCTCGCATGGTCACCCATCCAAGTACTAACCGCGCCCAACGCTGCTTAACTTCAGTGATCTGACGAGAACTGGTTTTTTCAGCGTAGTATGGCCATTGAATTCAGGGAATTACTCAAATACTGCGAATTACTCGAATTTCTCAAATTCTTTGAATGACTTGAATTTAGAGAATTACTTGAATTATTCGAACAATGTGAATTCAGAGCGTTACTCGAATTCTTCGAATTACTTGAATTCGTCGATTTAGTCGAATCACTTGAATTCTTGGAATACTTAAATTGTTCCAATTACTAGAATTACTTGAATTCACGAAATTCCTGGAATTCTTCGGTTTACTCGAATGACTTGAATTCCACGATTTACTTGAATATTTTGAATTCTTGGACTTTTTTGAATTCTTCGAATTACTTGACTTTAGAGAATTCCTTGTTTTCAGAGAATTACTGCTTCCAACCGAGCAAGTCACGCCTACCCCGAAAGGGAAATGGCTTAATGGTATAATAATAACTACAATTCTTTAAATTACTTGATTTCTTGGAATTATTCGAATTATTTGAATTCTTCGAATTACTAGAAATTTACAAACTACTTGAATTCTTCGATTTACTCGATCGGGTAGTGTCACGCCTACCCTGAAAGGGAAATGGCTTAATGGTATACTTACTATACTTACTTCGATTTAATCGAATTACTTGAATTCGTTGAATTACCCGGACTGGTCTAACCTAAAACGTTCCCATCCCTGGTCTTTTCATCTATTTTTTGTTTTTTGTAAGATTGAAGTTTGGAACAATTGAAACAATGCACCCTTTGAATCAATTCAGTTCGCTATCTCGGATCATTTATCAATCTGAAGTTAGCAAACTAAACAAAACAGAAACTGGTACTAAAATAGACTATTTGTGAGATCATATTAGAACGTCCAAAAAGGATCCCAGATAAAAATGAATGCCTAGTTTTTACTGTGAACTTTTTGTGATTTCAAAAAAATTATAATATACTAACGTTGATCAGACCGTCTTCTACGCTGCCTTGGTGGTTGACCTCCACCCCTAGGTGGCTGCTGATTACTTCCATCTGTAAGATATAATATAGAGATTTTTATTAAAGAATTTTTTCAAGGAACCCCGAAAATTTGCTAGAGGTCCAAAATAAAGAAAGGCTAAATGTAATCCCAAAGTCAGTCGATAAAAAAATAAAGAAAACGATCCAAATTTCGATGATGCAAATATATTTTGAGAATCTAGGCTTTCTATAAATTTCCGTAAATTGCCATAGATGGCTATAAATTTCAACAAATTTCCCTTAATTTATTCTTTTTATTATATATATATATTCCAAGACTTCGAGAAACGAACTATATTCGTGATCGAATTCTCGGCTCCGTCCGAATACAACATCACTGCAAAGGAGAAAGAATAAGAGGAGAGGTATCAAGACCAAAAAAGATGAATTATCATTCAAAAATGTAAGAATTAAATTTTAGACTACTTTTCAACTGAAAAAAATGTCAACAAATTAATTGAATCTTGACCCAAATAGTAGAATTTTTTGGTAAACTTCTGAAAAGGTCACCCAAGAATATTGACTTGATACTTGGCCTAGGGGTTTGTTCTAGACCCTTGTTGAACAAACTAAAGGATTTTTATCGCATATCAATATAAATGAAGTTATTATTTTTTTGACTTTTTTAAAATTATTTTTGTTCAAAATTTCGAAAAAAATTGATTGCGAGAAAAAATCTTGTTCACAAAAGTTGTAGATCTCTTAGAAAAACATATTTTTAATTTTCATGCTTTTTTTCTAAAATTAATATTTTTCGAGAAAAATGGCAAAAACTAATTTTCAGATTTCTTGTTACAAAAATATCACCACCACTAGGATGCGTGTTTTTTTTTTTTTGGCGTTGGAAAAGGGTCAGCGTGAGTGAATGTGAACTTACACCCTCTCCATCCACTCACCGGGCCCCTGTTCCAACGGGTAAAAGAAAAATATGAAAATTATTTTTTGTAATTTTTCTCGAAAAATATCAATTGTTGAGAAAAATATACGTATAAAAAATATCTGTTTCGATGAGATCTACAACTTTTGCAAAAAACATTTTTTTCCAAAATCAATATTTTTCGAGATTTTGAAAGAAAGTCAAAATTATTAATCACTTTATTTATATTGATCTGCGCCAAAAATCCTTTAAGTGCGTTCAACTATAGTCTGAAACGAACCACTAGGCCAAGTATGAAGTCAATATTCTTGGGTGAAATTTTCGGCAGTATACACGGAGAAAAAAATATGCCTATAATAGTAAGAGCACTAGTCATGCTTTTGTCGTAGGTTTCATTCTTGCTATCTTGGTACAAAATTCATTCATTTTAAGCAGGAATCCCTTTATCCTAAAAAAGTACAAAGCTTCATGCTTTTAAAGCCGTTATCCCTTGCGAAAATAGCTCGAACTTCGCCTTGCTACGGTTGTAAGAAAACTCATCCTATTAGAGTATGAGTACTCTTACAAACGAGATATTAGGTCACGCGCAAGCGCCGGTAGGCG
>CAKNYM010007332.1:0-17801 GCA_932195095.1 Andricus curvator | reverse complement strand
TTTGTGTGCGGAAAAGTCAATTACTTCAGTTAAAGATTTATCATTTTTGTTGAAAATTCATCAGTTTGTTGGAAAATTAATTTTTTCAACTGAAAATTTAACTATTCCATTTTCAGTTGAAAATTAAATTTTTAAGTACAAAATTCAACTATTTGGTTGAAAATTTGTCTTTTTAGTTGAAAATTCAACTATTTTGTTGAAAATTCATTCATTTTGTTGAAAATCGTCTTTTTTGGAAAAGATTTATGTTTTTTTGTTGAAAATTCAAATACTCCAGTTAAAGATTCATCATTTTAGTTTAAAATTCATCTTTTTTGTTTATAATTCAACCATTACAGTTGAAGATTCAGAATTTTAGTTGAAAATTCATCAGTTAAGGGGAAAATTAATTTTTTCAACTGAAAATTGAACTATTCCATTTTTGCTTGAAAAATTATCTCTTTTAATTAAAAATTCAACTATCTGATTGAAAAATTGTTTTTTTTTTTAGTTGAAAATTTATTTATTTTGTTGAAAATTGTCTTTTTTGGTGGAAAACTAACCCTTTGATTGAAAATTCAACTATCCCACTTAAAGACTGATCACTTTAGTTGAAAATTCATCTTTTTTGTTTAAAATTCACCATTCCACTTTAAAATTCACAGTTTGGTTGGAAAATTATTTTTTTCAACTGAAAATGTAACTATTCCATTTTTGGTTGAAAAATGATCTTTTTTAGTTAAAAATTCAACTATTTGGTTGAAAATTGTGAATTTTCAGTTGAAAATTCGACTATTTCGTTGAAGATTCATTTATTTCGTTGAAAATCGTCTTTTTTGGTAAAAAATAATTTTTTTTGTTAAAAGTCAACTATTTCAGTTGAAGATCGATCATTTTAGTTGAAAATTCGTCAGTTTATTGGAAAATTAATTTTTTCAACTGAAAATGTAACTATTCCATTTTTAGATGAACATTGAACTTTTTAAGTACAAAATTCAATTATTTGGTTGAAAATTTGTTTTTTTAGTTGAAAATTCAACTATTTTGTTGAAAATTCATTTATTTTGTTAAAAATCGTCCTTTTGGAAAAAATTAATGTTTTTTAGTTGAAAATACAACTATTTTGTAGAAAATTCATTTATTTTGTTGAAAATTGTCTTTTTTGGTGGAAAATCAACCTTTTGATTGAAAATTCAACTATTCCACTTAAATATTGATCATTTTAGTTAAAAATTCATCTTTTTTGTTTAAAATTCAACTATTCCCGTTGAAAATTCATCCATTTATTAGAAAATTAATTTTTTCAACTGAAAATTTAACTATTCCATTTTCACTTGAAAATTGAAAATTCAACTATTTGGTTGAAAATTTGTCTTTTTAGCTGAAAATTCAACTATTTTGTTGAAAATTGAACTATTTCATTGCAGATTCATTTACTTGGTTGAAAATCGTCTTTTTTGGTAAAAAATTAATTTTTTTTGTTGAAAAGTCAAATAAATACTCCAGTTAAAGATTCATCATTTTAGATTAAAATTCATCTTTTTTGTTTTTAATTCAACTATTACAGTTGAAGATTCATAATTTAAGTTGAAGATTCATCAGTTTAGTGGAAAATTAATTTTTTCAACTTAAAATTGAACTATTCCATTTTTGGTTGAAAAATTATCTTTTTTAATTGAAAATTCAACTATGTGGTTGAAAAATTGTTTTTTTTTTTAGTTGAAAATTCAACTATTTTGTTTTAAATTAATTTCTTTTGTTGAAATTTGCCTTTTTTGGTGCAAACTTAATCTTTTGATTGAGAATTCAACTATTCCACTTAAAGATTGATCATTTTAGTTAAAAATTCATCTTTTTTGTTTAAAATTCAACTATTCCAGTTGAAAATTAATTTTTTCAACTGAAAATTTAACTATTCCATTTTTGGTTGAACAATGATCTTTCTTCATTAAAAATGCAACTATCTGGTTGAAAAATTGTTTTTTTAGTTGAAAATTCAACTATTTTCTTGAAAATTCATTTATTTTGTTGAAAATTGTCTTTTTTGGTGGAAGATAACATTTTCATTGAAAATTCAACTATTCCATTTGAAGATTGATCATTTTAGTTGAAAATTCATCTTTTTTTGTTTAAAATTCACTATTCCAGTCAAAAATTCACAGTTTGTTAGAAAATTAATGTTTTCAACTGAAAATTTAACTATTTCATTTTTGGTTGAAAAATGATCTTTTTTATTTAAAAATTCAACTATTTCGTTGAAGATTCATTTATTTGATTGAAAATCTTCTTTTTTGGTAGAAAATTAATTTTTGTTTTTTAAAAGTCAACTACTTCAGTTAAAGATTGATCATTTTAGTTGAAAATTCAGCAGTTTGTTGAAAAATTAATTTTTTCAACTGAAAATTTAACTAATCCATTTTTAGTTGAAAATTGAACTGTTTAAGTACAAGATTAAACTATTTGGTTGAAAATTTGTTTTTTTTTTAGTTGAAAATTCAACTATTTTGTTGAAAATTCATTCATTTTGTTGAAAATCGTCTTTTTTGGAAAAAATTAATTTTTTTTTTTGAAAATTCAAATACTCCAGTTAAAGATTCATCATTTTAGATTAAAATTCATCCTTTTTGTTTTTAATTCAACTATTACAGTTGAAGATTCTTAATTTAAGTTGAGCATTCATCAGTTTAGTGGAAAATTAATTTTTTCAACTGAAAATTGAATTATTCCATTTTTGGTTGGAAAAGGATCTTTTTTAATTAAAAATTCATCTATCTGGTTGAAAATTTGTTTTTTTTTTTAGTTGAAAATTCAACTATTCTGTTTTAAATTAATTCATTTTGTTGAAAATTGTCTTATTTGGTGGAAAATTAACCTTTTGATTGAAAATTCAGCTATTCCACTCAAAGATTGATCATTTTAGTTAAAAATTCAACTATTTCGTTGAAGATTCATTTATTTGATTGAAAATCGTCTTTTTTGGTAAAAAATTAATTTTTGTTTTTGAAAAGTCAACTACTTCAATTAAAAATTGATCATTTTAGTTGAAAATTCAGTAGTTTGTTGGAAAATTAATTTTTTCAACTGAAAATTTAACTATTCCATTTTTGGTTGAAAAATGATCTTTCTTCATTAAAAATTCAACTATCTGGTTGAAAAATTGTTTTTAGTTGAAAATTCAACTATTTGATTGAAAATTCATTTATTTCGTTGAAAATTGTATTTTTCGGTGGAAAATTAACCTTTTGATTGAAAATTCAACTATTCCAGTTGAAAATTCTTCAGTTTGTTAGAAAATTAATTTTTTCAACTGAAAATTTAACAATTCCATTTTTGGTTGAAAAATGATCTTTTTTAGTTAAAAATTTTACTATTTCGTTGAAGATTCATTTATTTGATTGAAAATCGTCTTTTTTGGTAAAAAATTAATTTTTGTTGTTGAAAAGTCAACTACTTCAGTTAAAAATTGATGATTTTAGTTGAAAATTCAGTAGTTTGTTTGAAAATTAATTTTTTCAACTGAAAATTTAACAATTCCATTTTTAGTTGAAAATTGAACTTTTTAAGTACAAGATTCAACTATTTGGTTGAAAATTTGTTTTTTTTTTAGTTGAAAATTCATTCATTTTGTTGAAAATCGTCTTTTTTGGAAAAAATTAATTTTTGTTTGAAAATTCAAATACTCCAGTTAAAGATTCATCATTTTAGATTAAAATTCATCCTTTTTGTTTTTAATTCAACTATTACAGTTGAAGATTCTTAATTCAAGTTGAACATTCATCAGTTTAGTGGAAAATTAATTTTTTCAACTGAAAATTGAACTATTCCATTTTTTGTTGAAAAAGGATCTTTTTTAATTAAAAATTCAACTATCTGGTTGAAAAATTGTTTGTTTTTTTTAGTTGAAAATTCAACTATTCTGTTTTAAATTCATTCATTTTGTTGAAAATTGTCTTCTTTGGTGGAAAATTAACCTTTTGATTGAAAATTCAACTATTCCACTCAAAGATTGATCATTTTAGTTAAAAATTCAACTATTTCGTTGAAGATTCATTTATTTGATTGAAAATCGTCTTTTTTGGTAAAAAATTAATTTTTGTTTTTGAAAAGTCAACTACTTCAATTAAAAATTGATCATTTTAGTTGAAAATTCAGTAGTTTGTTGGAAAATTAATTTTTTCAACTGAAAATTTAACTATTCCAGTTTTGGTTGAAAAATGATCTTTCTTCATTAAAAATTCAACTATCTGGTTGAAAATTCGTCTTTTTAGTTGAAAATTCAACTATTTTGTTGAAAATTAATTTATTTTGTTGAAAATTGTTTTTTTTTGTGGAAAATTAACCTTTTGATTGAAAATTCAACTATTCCAGTTGAAAATTCATCAGTTTGTTAGAAAATTAATTTTTTCAACTGAAAATTTATCTTTTCCATTTTTTGTTGAAAAATGATCTTTTTAATTACAAAATTCAACTATTTGGGTGAAAATTCGTCTTTTTAGTTGAAAATTCAACTATTTTGTTGAAAATTCATTCATTTCGATGAAAATCGTCTTTTTTGGAAAAAATTGATGTTTTTTCGTTGAAAATTTAAATACTCCAGTTAAAGATTCATCACTTTAGTTTGAAATTCATCTTTTTTGTTTAAAATTCAGCTATTTCATTTGAAGATTCATAATTTTCATTGAAAATATGACGTATGTATGTGTGTGTGAATAGACTTTCAGAATAGGATATACGAACGCATAGATAGGGCTTAGACCGAAGTGTGTGGTACTGCGGTTGTTGAAAGAATGTCTGGTAATGCAGGGTGGAATGATGAAAGTTGAGCATTACAGGCCTTAGCGATTGGGACAGAAATATACTTGAAAATAATTACAGAGACAAATAGAGGAAAGTAAAACTACTAGTCAAAGAAAGTAATGATAAAATCAAACAGAAGAAGAGAAGAAAATGCAAATCGATTTTGAATGGAGCAAGGACCTGTTTTATAAACTGGTGTTGATCAGTATGAAAGAAAGTTGTAGTACAGAGTTAGGCAGCATGAGAAATAGCAAGGGTAAAATGCTATATGATACAGACGGGATACTAGAAGCTTTGAGAGAATCCTCAAAGAATGTAGTGTAGAAGAGACACTGGTTGACAAATGTGAAACCAATTCGTTGAGATAGTTTGGGCATGTTGAGAGAATAAATGATGAACGACTGACGAAACAAGTATATATATATACATATATATATATTAATTAACAAATTCATATTTAATAAAATATTGGTCATAGAAGGTTTGATAAAAAAAAAAAATTGCCGGCATTTTCGGGTTACAGCACTTTCATTTTTTTGGTCGAATTTGACTTGACTCATATTATAAATAATGTAAATTGTTGAAGAAGTAAATGACTTACCGAGAATTGAAGAAGCTGCTGAATAAATGAGTGTCAAGACCCGTTCTGATTTCTTGCAATTTTTAACTAGAACTGACCAAGACTTTTTATACTCATTGGTATATATCCTTATCACCTAAATCTAGGAAAAACAATGTTAAGGTTGGCTTTATCTTTCTTGCTTACATCAGCGTCTGGTCGATTAATCACAACTAAAACGTGATTAATACCTTAATGATTTAAAAAATCAAATTGACGCTGTATTACTGGAAAACAGTTAAAGTTTCAACTTATAAAATAATTTTCCAAAAATACGATTCATGCTTATTATTTTATCATAATTACAATAATAATATATTATAAAATATGAAATATAATAATATATATAAAATATAATACTCATAATTTAAGAATTGGTTCATTCTCTATGAGAGATACGTTATGAGAATGTGTTCGTTAAAGCCGAAGGAGCTTTAACAGAAGAGAATTCACAATCACCAAATTACAGTTGTCGATGGTTAATTGAACATTCATTTCATGTAAATAAACTAAAATATTTGTCCGAATAGCTACAGTATTTCATTAACTGCTAAAGTTAGGAATTTAAGGTTATGTTTGCGTTTCTCCACGAAATTGCTAATTTGAGGAAAAAAATCATTTTTAATAAAAAATAAAAAAATTTCAAAACTAATCATTTTTAATTGAATTTGTTTATTTCCTTCTGAAGTTATATAAATATATTTTCCTTAGGATTCTTGAAAAAATCCAACAGATTTTTGTAAGATTTCAAATATGTCGACAAAGTATTAGGACAATCTTTTTATTTCACATGATTTTACAAAATTTAGGTAACAATTCGTTTCAATTCAAAAAATACTTAAGACTTGTAGATGTTTCAAAGAAATTAAAAAATATTTCATCAATTTTCGGAAATTCTTGAAGGTTTTAAAATATGTTTAATCTCTTCAAAACTTCTACACTTTCTAAATATCTTTTAAACTGAATCGAATTGTTCCTATCATTTTGGACAGTTCGAGAAATCTTTCAAAATTTTTTAATATCTTCTCCTTATTTTCTTCAAAAATTAATTGTTCTAAATAAAAAATAATTCAACATTTTTCCAATAATCTTGAAGGAAAATTGCAAATAACCTGTAAACCTGTCAAAATTCTCAAGAAGCTTCTAGATGTGTATCAAAATCTTGAAAAATGTAGGTTTTAAATTTTATTCCAAACATCTAAATATCTTTTAAAGTACTTTAAATTTTTCGGAAACTTCAAAAAAATGTTTCAAAATTAATGAAATTGCCGTAAAATCTTCAAGATTCCTTATTCACAATTTTGGAAATCTTTTGAAATGTATAAAAATCTTTTTAAGTAATCTATTTAAATTAATTTTTTATTTCTTTTTCCAGCGAAATAAATGTTAAATTGCTTTAAAAAATCCTTCCCTACAATACTTCATTAAAGAACAATAATTTTTTATTTATTTGATTATCAAATTCTGGACCTGACTATTTTTCAACTGATGGCTGTCGTTTTTTGACAAACTTGACTGCAACAATAAATCACAAAAGACATGGACTTGTCATAATTATAACTCAATTTTGAGACCGATAACTCCAGATCTTTTTTTCAAAGTGCGTAAAGTGTGTGGTACTGTGGTGTCATCAGCGGTGCAAGCTCTGACTATTTGGATTAATGTTTTTTTAAGTGTTGTGGTGACAATGGATGGGTTTTATCTGAGAAAGTGGTTGGGCTGGAAAAGAAAATAGATTTTTCAGAACGTAGAGAGAACAACATTGTTATCTTTGGTATGAAAGACGATGACAATCGTATAGGCCTGCTCGCTACAATAATATCAACATTCCAGAGTGTTAATTTGGATTTACCTGCAGTGGCAATCGCGGATGTATTCAGACTAGGAAAAACTAAAGGTAACCGTCCGATCCTTGTCAGGTTCATTGCAGTAAGATGGGTGAAACTCATTTTTACTAAACTATCGGAATTCAAAAAGCTTAATTTCGTCATTGCAAATGATCGTTCCAAGCAGGAAAGGGATCAGAGGAAAGAACTTTGTATCCAGGAAGAGCGTTTGGAAGCGGCCGGAATCCATGTCAATATTAGAAGAAACAAGCTCTATGTTGATGATAAAGAAATCGCAGCTGATGAGGTGGAATACTTAATTAAGGTAGTAAAAAGCGCAAGGTTCAGGACGACTCCAGTGATGTTGAAGATGGGAGAGAAGATGGGAGCCAGAAGATGGGAGCAAAATAAAGAAGAGAAGCCGAACATCAAATCGAGATCTTCTGACTGAGAACAAGAATAATAAAAGTATGAAGTCCTTCTTGACAGGGAATAAAATTGACCCCCCTCTTGATTCTCAGTTCTTGCAGGAGAATGATTCGGCAGCATAGCTAGAAGTCCCTGCCTTTAATTCCCAAGGTGAAGTGATTGTGATTTATTTTCAGAGATCATCTTTTGGAACATGCATGGTTTCTCTAACCTGAAGGATATTGAAACTACATTAAAATATTCTGATATTTTGTGCGTATATGAAACTTGGTTGGAATCACCGAGTTTGCAAACTTCAGGTTTCTCCAGGGATATGAAGCTGTTCCATTCGCCAGCTCAGAGAGATGCAACCAAAGGCAGAGCAAAAGGCTCTGCACATCTAATTAACTCTTCTCATGATATTATTATTCTTGAGGTTCGACGTGAATCGACACAATTATTACTGGGTGTTGTTTACATCTCACCCCTGTCGAATGTTAATAAATTTTTAGAGGATCTCGATGTTGTGTTCTCCTCAATACATGATACGTATTCAAAGCTGCCTACAATTATAGGTGGTGATTTTAATTGCAGTTTAGGTATGCTTAATGAATTAGACGAAAGTATTTTTTGGAACTGCGACAACTTTCATGCTGTTCGGACTTTGAATGACTCTGTTATTAACGATAGAAGTAAGCGATTGGCTTTATTTATAAGCAACAAAGTTTGTCTTTTGAATGGTAGATCCCGAGAAGATTCACCTGTGAATTTCACGTTTAAAAGTCGTTTAGGTTCAAACGTAATTGATCTCGTATGGGCTTCGGTATTATAAACACAGCCAAGGTAATCGCTCTAAAGATGTAAAGTTAATGTTTGATAACAGTGAATCTGTCGATTTTACCCAAAGCATAAGATGGAAGGATGAGATTGCACGTGTTGATGGAAATGTTGATATGTTGAATGATAACTCAATAACTATTATTTTCGAAACTGCAAAGGAATTAGGTATGACTCATAAAGTGTATGGTAGGATGGGGATTAGTCCCGCTGATAAGCTGTGGTTTGACAAGGATTGTCACGTGGCTAGAAGTAGCATGGCCATGGCGTTTCAAGCCTTTCAGGGAAATGATAAGAGTGAGATGAGTTGTGTGGCGTATTTTGATGCTAAGAAAAGATATTTGAAACTGTTACAGAATAAGAGAATCGACTATGAAAATGATATTGTAGATGAAATAGCTACTGCCCATAGCTCATCAACCTTTTGGTCTATTATAAATAAGAGACGTAAGAATTTTGCTGCATCTAACATTATCAGTCTAGACACGTGGTAAAATTGGCTGCGAGATCTATTTCCAATTAAAATAATTAGTCGCCCTCTTGAAGTCTGTATTTCTCACCCTGTGCTGGACGGCTCTACAACATTTTTAGAGTTGAAGGAAAGTCTTAAAAAATGTAAAGATGCTAAAGCTGCGGGGTCTGACCTAATTAGTTATAGTTCTGATGAAAGACTGCCTGAGAACTGGTTTCTCTATTTGGAACAAATATTTAACAAAATTATGGAGACTGAAAAATTGCCAAATTCTTGGGGATGCTTGACTACGATGATGCTAATTAAAAAGGGCGATGCCAACATTTCCGATAACTATAGACCGATAACATTAGTGAATTCTATTGCAAACATTTTCACACTAATTTCAACTAATTGACTAAATACTTGGAGCAAAGACCGTAATGCGATTCCCGAATTTCAATCTGGTTTTAGAAAGGGTCGCGGCTGCCTGGATAACCTTCTCGCTCTGCAATCGATAAATCAGATACACTTGAGACACCCTAGAAGTGCAGTCTACGCTGCATTTGTAGATCTCAACATCGCATTCCCCTCAGAAATTTTTACGAAAATGCGTATACGTGTATAAGAAGAAATAATGGTACAAACGAATATGTTAAGGTGTCTCAGGGTGTTCTACCGGAAGATGTACCAAGTCCTCTATTATTTTCTTTGTTTCTTTGTTTTTATTGTTATTTTATGCGGATGACCTGTCCTTCTTTTGGATACACCTATGGAATTAAATAGCAAACTCGCTTGGCGAGGATAGAATTGAGGTAACAGACAATTATAATTATCTTGATGTAAATCATAGTAACTCTTGTAAGTATGCTGATGCCACGAGAAAATTTGTTAGTTCAGCAAATGCGGCTGCGGGTGCTACTTTGAAGGTCATAAACAGTTTTAGAATAGACTCTTGGTCAGCCTACATTAAATTGTTTGAAAGCTTGGTTAATAGTTACGAAGTGTCTCGTCGTCCCGAAATTCGGGATGACTAGATCAATATTTTTCATTAGCTTGGCTAGTCCCGAATTTTTGGGATGAAAAGTCCATACCCTTTTCCAACTCCCTCAATTTTTCGGGACTAGACACAGCCTAATAGTTCACTATTATACGGGGCCCAAATATAGGGTCAGGCTTCTCTTGAGGCTCTGGAGAGGGTTCAACTGAGTTTCTTTAGGAGACTGCTTCATTTACCAACCAACACTCCGAACTACGCAGTGAGATTAGAAGTGGGTAGACCATCATTTTCCTGTGATGTCCTCCTTAGGGCTCTATCTTGGACTAGAAAAATTTCTTGTATGGACTCTTCACGGTATCCAAGACAGTGCTGAGGGAGAATAATTGGACTGGCAAGGTCTAAGCCCAGAAATAATTATTCAAACTGGTATTCGCAACTCAGACATTATTTTGAGACATGTAACATGGAGTGTAGTTCCACCAATCCAAGCTTCAGCGGCGAGGCGTCGCTTATACGTGAGTGGCGTGGCGTATCGAGTGGCTTAGAAGTGGAGGGGATACACAGGAGTAAGCGAGGAGTCCGAGAGTGGTATTGGCCTTCTCTTTCCAACCTATGTATCCCCTCCACCTCTAAACCACTGGATACGCCACGCTACTCACGTAGTTTTGGGTGGTTACATGAGGCCCTCGCCTAGAAGGGATTTTGAAGCTGGGTTTCGTTCTAGGAGCCTGCAGATCTGGCCTTATAATTCCCGAGATAATTCCTCAAATCAGGGAAATCAGCCCAATCTCAAATGTAGAATGGACTTAAATTTTAAAAGCGGTTTATCTCAGGCAAGACTCGCAAATAATCACTCAGACCACATCTTTTTGTTTGGTAAAAGGGATAACATTTTTAGTTCAGATTTATATCTATTTTGTTTTGTCGATAGTGTTGATCTTAACCATTTTCTTAACGAATGCCCTCGATTTACAGAAATAAAAGCAAAATATTTTACTGAATCATCGACGTGTGCTGACCAAGTAATATTTTGGAAAGGTGTTTTATCTTCTATTGACACAGCTAGCCGTACAAAATTTATTAGAATGATTTAGAAATGCTGGAAATACCACAATAGTTTTAGAAAAAAATTTTCTGTTTAAGAATAAGAAAACTATTTTGTTTAATTAGAATAGAGAAATTCTGTTGGTGTTTGTGCAGTCAAATTTGTTTCTTTGAAAACTATTTTGGTAATTTTGAATGAACTTTTTTCGACAAAACCAAAATTTGGTTAATTCAAAATGTGTTTTGAAGTAAATAGACAAATAATACAAATTACTCAGTTTTATTATTTAGCCCAAATTAACAGTCATTTAAACATAATTGTTGAATGTTCAATCGCATTTTTTTTGTTCTGTACGAATGAGGAAAGTTCTGCTAAAACCACTTTTGTCAAATGTCGCGTATGCCTTCTTAAGTATTTCTTCGCTGGGAATGCGTTCCCTGGTCAAAATCCATGCTTGTTTTGTGCTGAAAATAAAATTTTAATTAAGAGATATAGAAATAAATAAATGACGAAATAAATAAAGGAAGAAAGAAAAAATTAAAGAAATATAGAAATATACCAATAAAGAAATAAAGAAATAAGAAACTAACGAAATAAAGGAATAAAAAGAGAAAAAAAGAAATGAACAAATAAAGCAATAAAGAAAGAGAGGAAAATGGAGAAAGAGAGAAATAGATAAATAGAAAAGGGGAAAAATAGGGAAATAGAGAAAAAGGAAATAGAGAAATAGAAAAATAGAGAAACAGAGAAATAAAAAAAATAGAGAGAAATAGAGAAATAGAAAAAATAGAGAGAAATAGAAAAATAGAGAAACAGAGAAATAAAAGAATAGAGAGAAAGAGAGAAATAGATAAATAGAAAAAGGGAAAAATAGTGAAATAGAGAAATTAGGAAATAGAGATATAGAAAAATAGAGAAAGAGAGAAATAGAGGAATAGAGAGATAGAAAAATAGGGAAACGGAGAAATAAAAAAAATAGAGAGAAATAGAGAGAAATAGAAAAACATAGAAAGAGAGAAATAGAGGAATAGATAGATAGAAAAATAGAGAAAGAGAGAAGTAGAGAAATAGAGAAATAGAAAAATGGAGAAAGAGAGAAATAGGGAAATGGAGAAATAGAAAAGTAGAGAAGTAGAGAAGTAGAGAAGTTGAGAAATAGAGAAATGAAAAATGAAGAAATAGAAAAATAGAGAAAGTGAGAAATAGATAAACAGAGAAATAAAAAAAATAGAGAGAAATAGAGAAATAGAGAGAAATAGAGAAAGAGAGGGATAGATAATTAGAAAAAGGGAAAACTAGGGAAATAGAGAAATTAGGAAATAGAGAAATAGAAAAATAGAGGAACAGAGAAATAAAAAAAAATAGAGAGAAATAGAAAAATAGAGAAACAGAGAAATAGATACATAGAAAGAGGGAAAGATAGGGAAATAGAGAAATTAGGAAATAGAGACATAGAAAAATAGAGAAATAGAGAAATAAGGAAATAGAGGAATAGAGAGATAGAAAAATAGAGAAAGAGAGAAATAGAAAAAATAGAGAGAAATAGAAAAATGGAGGAAGAGATATATAGAGAAATAGAGAAATAGATAAATAGAAAAAGGGAAAAATAGGGAAATAGAGTAGTGGAGAAATAGAAAAATGGAGAAAGAGAGAAATAGGGAAATAGAGAAATGGAGAAATAGAAAAATAGAGAAGTAGAGAAATTGAGAAGTAGAGGAACAGAGAAATAAAGAAATAGAAAAATAGAGGAAGTGAGAAATAGGGAAATAGAGAAATAACGAAATAGCAAAATAGATAAACAGGAAAAGAGAGAAGTAGAGAAATAGATCAATAGAAAAATGCAGGAAGAGAGAAATAGAGAGAAAGAAAAATAGAGAAGTAGATAAATAGAGAAATAGAAAAAGAGAGAAAGAGAGAAATAGGGAAATAAAGAAATAGAAAAGTAGAGAAAGAGAGAAATAGAGAAAATAGGAAAAGAGAGAAAGAGATAAATATAGAAATAAGGAAATAGAGGAATCGAAAAAAAGAAAAATAGAGAAGCAGATAAATAGAAAAAGAGAGAAAGAGAGAAGTAGAGAAATGGAAAAAGAGAGAAGGAGAAAAGTAGATGAATAGATGAATAGAAAAATAGAGAAATAGGGAAATAGAGAAATAAGGAAATAGAGCAATAGAGCAGTAGAGAAGTAGCGAAATAGAGAAATATAAAAAAGAGCAATAGAGAAGAACAGAAATAGAGAAATATGAAAATAGACAAGTAAGGAAATAGAGAAATAGACAAAGAGAAAAATAGAGAAATAAGGAAATAGAGGATTAGAGAGATGGAAAAATAGAGAAATAGAAAAACAGAGAAGCAGAGACATAGATAAATAGAAAAAGAGAAAAAGAGAGAAAGAGAGAAAGAGAGGAATAGAGAAATAGAAAAATAGAGAAATGAAGAAATAGAAAAAGAGAGAAATAGGGAAATAGAGGAATAAGGAAATAGAAAAATAGAAAAATAGAGAAATAGAGAAATAGAGAAATAAAAAAAAATAGAGAAAGAGAGAAATAGACCAATAGAAAAATATTGAAATAAGGAAATAGAGAAATAGAGCAGTAGAAAAAGAGAGAAATTAAGAAATAGAAAAATAGAGAAAGTGAGGAATAGGGAAATAGAGAAATGAGGAAATAGAAAAAGAGAAAAAGAGAGTAACAGAGAAATGAAAAAATAAAAATACAGAAAGAGAGAAATAGAAGAATAGGAAAATAGAGAAATAAGGGAATAGAGAAATAGAGCAATAAAAAAGTAAAGAAATCGATGGATAGAGAAATGGAGAGATATGAAAATGGAGAAAGAGAAAGAGAGAGATAGAGAAATAGAGAAATAAAAAATAAATAAATGAGGAAGTAGGGAAGTAAGGAAGTAAGAAAGTAAGAAAGTAAGAAAGTAAGAAAGTAAGAAATTAAGGATGTAAGGAAGTAAGGAAATAGAAAAATAGAGAAATGAAAAAATAGAGAAAGAGAGAAAGAGAGAAATAGGATAAGAGAGAAAGAGAGAAATAAGGAAATAGAGAAATAGAGCAGTAGAGAAATAGAGAAATATGAAAATAGAGAAAGAGAGGAATAAAGAAATAGAGAAATAGAGAAAGAGAGAAATAGACAAAGGGAAAAATAGGGAAATAGAGAAATTAGGAAGTAGGGAAGTAAGGAAGTAAGGAAGTAAGGAAGTAAGGAAGTAAGGAAGTAAGGAAGAGTACAGAAGTGAAGAAGTGAAGAATTCAAGAAGTTGAGAAGTTGAAAGATTAAGAAGTTAAGAAGAATAAAAGTTAGGAAGTTAAGAAATAAAAAAGTAAACAAGTAAAAATGTGAAGATATAATGAAAAAAAGAAATACAGAAATAAAGAAACAAAGAAGTAAAGAAGTAACGAAAAGGTGTTGGGAAGTGGGGAAATAGGGAAGTGGTGAAGCGGGGAAATGTGGAAGTAGGGAGGTAAAGAAGTAAAGATGTAAAGAAATAAAAAAATACAGATATGCAGAAATAAAGAAATAAATTAAGAAATGAGAAAATAAAGGTAGAAAAAGCACTTAAAAATGTTTCTTACTTGAAAAGTTTAAAATCTTGACATGAGAAGACAACAGCATAACTTGAGTAGTCCGTGTCTAGAATCCATTGGGAGCCTTTGATGATATCTGGTAGATTAGGGTATGATACGGACATTTTTCCTTCACCAGATTCACCAATCAATTTCGCAAGCCCTTGAATAGTGTTGGATTTTCCAGTACTGCAAGTTTCAACAACAATTTATACTTTTTCTAAAATTTATTTAATGAATAATAAACATAATTTATTATTTATGAATTTATTACATTACTGACAATAAAGCCTTCCCTGGATATTTATTTCCCAATGTTAAAAACATAAACAATTTAAAATTCCATAATAACTAATTTTCAAATATTAGATATCTAAACAATTTTTTTAAGAAGTGAAATAAATTATTATATCTAACAGATATACATAAAATAAACGTAAAAATTCAAAACCTTGTAAAAATAACAAATGTGAAATAAAGATAGCGTATTGCTTTTTTACGAAAAAGAAAAATTATTGAATAATAGGAATTATGATTCGCGAGCAAATCTTAAATGTACTGCTCAAAAAGGTCTACAGGTTTTAATTTTGAACCACAATCAAAGTTTTTTTAGAATTAATGATTATTAGATAAATAACAAATGTACGAAGCGATATTAATTTTGTTTTACTTTGTAGCCTATTTAAAGAAAAAAGAAAAAAAAGTGCATTTAAAAAAAAAAACTTTCAGATACAAATTTTCTATTTGTTAACTCAAATTATTTATAAGAAAGATAAATCTAAAATTTGAACAAAAAAGTAACAAAAAAGACGTCTTTTTGTTCAATGAACTGTTTTTTGTAAAATTTGTTCTTCAAGGAGGTAAAAAGTATAAGAATTCATTTTCAATATCGCTTCAGGGTGGCCCCTATAAATAAATAAAAATGTTGGTTTACAACAAATCAATTAATTCAAAAAGGCATAATAACAAAATTTAAATTATTTAATTTAATAATCAAGTTTATTATAAAACTCTTATATATGATAAATTATTATAAAAAAATCTTTTTTTTAATTCAATTAAAAAATCTATTTTTTATAAAAATAAAGTAGGTATTTAATCTAACTTACAGATAATTGACTTGACTCTTCAAAACATTTACAGTTCCATCTTCGTTCAGAGAGTATTTGGAGGTAGTACATTTTCCTCCCAATTCAGTAAGAACAAAGTATCGTCCGGCTTCGTACCATGTTCCCATATACTAAAAATGTTGCAAAAAATAAAAAAATTTCTAATAATTAATAATATTATATTTAATAATTATTATAAATTAATACCAACTTTTTCAACGTCAAAATTCTGTACAACTTTCAAATCTGGACACTTGCCCAGAGAAGGAACTTGCGCCATCGCTCCAGTGCAAAGCACAAAAATCAGAGTTAGTTTCATCATTTTATTATCTGAAAATTATAATTTTTTCATTTATTGAAATCGTCGTATGATGACACAACTAAATATTATAAATCTTTCGTAAATTAGCGGAAATTTATGAATTTTTTGGAAATTTATGGTCTCTACACTCCTCCTCCATAGTGCGAAGTATGGTGGGACTGACGTTATAACTAGACTCCCAACTTACGAAGACTGGCTAATTAATTTGGACATGAATTCGCCTCGCATGAAGTTGGAGGGTGTCAACTATGCGGGAATTTAAGGAAATCCGGGAATTTTCCGTGAATGGAAAAAAATCCGGGAAAATCCGGGAATTGTCCGGGAATGGAAAAAAATCTGGGAATCGTCCTTGATTTTATTTTTGATGCGGGAAGTGCATTTCATTTACTTATAATTTATAATTTCTGATTGTCCCTTTGTTTTATTTTCTCTTAAAAATTATTAGAAAGTTAAAAAATACATTTTTTGAATAAAATTTAATATTGCAATCGAGCAAAATTGATTAGAAACCCTGCTCTACTATTCCAGTGGAATATTCCATCATTTTAGTTGAAAATTAATTTCTTTGGTTAAACAATAATTTTTCACCTGTAAAAATTCATTATTAAATTTTTGGTTGAGAATTTATCTTTTTTAGATGAAAATTCTTCATTTTGGTAGACATTAATTTGCCTGGTCGAAAATTCATTTTTTTGCTCGAAAATTCATTTATTCTAGTTAAAGAGTTATCATGTTGATTGAAAATCCATAACTTTGTTCGAAACTGTAACTATTTTCTTGAATATTAGTTTTTTAGGTTGAAAATTATTATTATTTTTTTTTTAAACTGAAAATGTAAATATTCCAATTGAATATTCCATCATTTTAGTTGAAAATTCATCTCTTTGGTTCAAAATTAATGTTTTTATATGATAATTTGACTATTCGATTTTTGGTTGACAATAATTTTTTTTTTTTTTAAACTTTGAAAACAGATTCATCATTTTTTGAAAATTTATCTATTTTGTTTCAAATTTAACTATTCCAGTTTGAAGATTCAGTATTTTAGTTTAAAATTCATAAGTTTGGTGAAAAATTCATTTTTTTAACTGAAAATTTAAATATTCTATTTTTTATTGAAAATTCATCATTTTGATTGAAAAATTCATTTATTGTAACCGAAAATCCAATAATTCTATTTCTGGTTGAAAATTGATCCTTTTTAGTTCAAAATTCAACTCCTTGGTCGAAAATTGGCCTTTTTTATTTGAAACTTCAACTATTTCGTTAAAAATTAATTTATTTTGTTGAAAATCGTCTTTTTTGGTAGAAAATTAATTTTTTTGGTTGAAAATTCAAAACCATTCCAGGTGAAGATTCATCATTTCAGTTTAAAATTCATCTTTTTTGTTTATAATTTAACTATTACAGTTGAAGATTAATAATTTTAGTTGAAAATTCATCAGTTTAGTGGAAATTAATTTTTTCAACTGACAATCGAACTATTCCATTTTTGGTTGATAAATGATCTTTTTTAATTAAAAATTCAACTATGTGGTTGACAAATTGTTTTTTTAGTTGAAAATTCAACTATTTTTTGAAAAATCATTAATTTTTTGAAAATTGTCTTTTTTGGTGTAAAATTAAACTTTCGATTGAAAATTCAACTATTCCACTTAAAGATTGATCATTTTAGTTAAAAATTCATGTTTTTTGTTTAAAATTCAACTATTCCTGTTGAAAATTCATCAGTTAGTTACAAAAATTAATTTTTTCAACTGAAAATTTAACTATTCCATTTCTGGTTGAAAATGATCTTTTTTTAGATCTTTTTTTGAATTCAAAATTCAACTATTTGGT
>CAKNYM010007322.1:0-16970 GCA_932195095.1 Andricus curvator | reverse complement strand
AATTCAATGGTGACCTTTATTTTGATCTTGACCATGACCTTCACGGTCATTTCAAGGTCAAATTGATTTTTTTTAATGGGAACCTCTATTTTTGACCCCGGGAACTGAGAGAGCGGAAAATTTTACGTCCATATATGACCTTGACAAATCGAAAATTTGACCTGGAAAGGTCATGGCAAGGTCAAACAACGTACAGCAGGATGACTCGACCAGCATGCATTTATGTAGAAAATCTTCAACGCAAGAGTTGTAGCATTTTATACTCCCGATCGATTGGTGACTTTGACCTTGTCTATGACCAGAACCTTCACCAGGACATTTTCTTCAAAAATGCATGCCAGTCGAGTCATCCTGCTGCACGTTCTTTGACCTTGCCCTGACCTTTCCAGGTCAAATTTTCGATTTGTCAAGGTCATATCTGGACGTAAAATTTTCCGCTCTCTCAGTTCCCGGGGTCAAAAATAGAGGTTCCCATATGAAAAAAATCAATTTGACCTTGAAATGACCGTGAAGGTCATGGTCAAGATCAAAATAAAGGTCACCATTGCATTCCTTGTTGAAATTTCCTTCAAGAATGACCTTGACCGCCCTGTAAAATATCTTACCTGAGGAAATATTTAGCCGTCCCTGGACAATATTCCCAAGTTCTTTATTCAATACCTACAAAGGTGTAGTTTTATTTTTTTATTTTTGTTTACTTTTACAGATCTTATTAAGTTATATTGTTTACAGATTACGTGGATTGATGGACTCGGAAACGTGTTGCACAATGGCATTCAAACGAAATACGAGCAATTCCAAGATGGCCCACTGTCCACTGTGAGGTCTGTTTTAACTGTGATGCCACGAAAGGAGCATGACAACACAACGTTCACTTGCCAAAGTCAAAATGCAGCGGATCGAACTCCACAAAATGCTAAGCTTAGAGTAGAGGTTAGTTAATAAATTATTGTATTCTTTGTGTATATGAAGTACTCATATTGAAAATATATATCCTATTGTACTTGTTGATTTAAGTAACAATGGAATGTAGATTTGAGGAATTGTCGGCATCAGTTTCAGTATGATATTAATTTTATATCTGTGACATCACATTTTTACAAGTGAGTTTTTGCTCCCACTCACGTGACACCACTCGAAAAAACGGTAGTTAGGCCAGCTCCATAGGCATAAAAAATGGCCGAAATCATTGGATATAAGTTACCTAATAACTTCTCTTTTTAAAGATTGTCCCTCCATTTAGAATCTAATTCAAATACTACAAAATTGGTAGGAGGATAACTACCAAATGCCAGAGAAATAAATGTAAAAAGCAGGAATTTACGATTTACAAGTTAAATGCTTATTTATTTAATAAAATACGAATAGCAATGTGAGTAAAGTTATGAATGATTTAAAAGAGTTTAACTAGAGGTCGAAACTACGCATTTCATAGTCACAGATACAAAATGTGTAACTTGCGGTAACAGATAGGAACTACAGAAGTCGCAACCTGCAAGTTTTCAGATGATCGTGTGAAAAGTTTAATTAGCATGCGCAATTCAAATGTAAGAATTTCAGAGGTAACGAAGTGTTATTAGGGATCGTGTAATCTTTGCGAAATGAAATATAGCCTGAGATTTAAAACTGTTTAAAACAGTTCAGTGGTGTTTTGTAAGTGAAATAGTGTAGTTTTTGTGTTAATTACTTCGTATCTGCTACCTCGAGCTACGTATTTTCAAACCGTCACTATGAGTTGCGTAGTTTCTATCTGTTAGCGCGAGGCACTGCAGTATTGTGGGCGGGGTCGGAAGAGTTGAGCTTTTTCAAGAATAAAAACCCCCGAAACCCGATTTTGATTGGATTATATTTCAGAAGTAAGCAAACAAAACGTGATGAATGCATTTTTGGGAAAAAATGATTTACGCATGGTTTAAGCGCTTACAGGGCTAGAGGAATATGATTATTGACCTTTGTTTCGCAAAAAATCTATCCCAATTAAATCTTGCTTCAAAAATTTTGTAAAATATTCGATGATATTGTTTAACCAGTTACACAGTTTCTTGTATATGATACTAATTGAAATTTTCTTCAATCTCTAGTGTCTTTGAGGTAGAGCATTTTGTCCAATTATTGAGGAATCATCTTTACTGGATTTATCTTGTTTTCTTCGCTTACTCCTCAGTTTGCTTTCCCTCACCGTCTTTGAAAATTTTAAAAATTTCACTGAAATTCCGTCAGTTTAATCGGTTGTTAATATCAACTTTCCTGGATTTTCATATGACAAATGAGCGAAAACCAAAGGAGCGTCTGCAAAGACGCTGCATTCGATACTCGCAATCTGTCGTTGGACTGCATTGATTACGGACAAGGTTTTGATTCAATATCCCATAGACTTATCATCTGTCTGTTAGAATCCTTTAAGGTTTATTCACGTAATAGTCGAATGCATAAAGAGATTTATGCCCCTTTGGAGAACCAGATTCACTATCTCATCTGCAAAATATCGTGTGACAACAGCGTCACCTTCCACAGGGGCGTCTTTCAAAGTAACACCATGAACCCTCTCCTCTTCTGCATCACACAACTGTCATTATCTCTTGCACCATGCAATTCTCCTGGGTACCTCTGCGGCGAGCCTAAATATCGCGACCATAAGGTCAAGAGGCTGAAATTCTTGGCCTGGATCTTAATATCAAAAGTAAGGAAAGTGCATTACTCCATCTAGATGCCTCACTTCAATTTAAAAAATATATAAATCTAATGCTAAAAATTCTTTCACCCTAGAAAGTATTTGCTATTTATTGAGTAATGTCTCCTCAATTTTATGAAACACAACAATAATTGGAGATATTATCGGGCCTAGAATACAAAAATGTGAAATTTCATAATAATTCATGATCTGAAATGGCCCCTAAACATTTTTTCCTAGAAGAATATGCACAGTATTTTTTCTACAATTCAAGAAAAATATTTTCCATGAGGAAAATGTTTAAAAATTTTATACCGGGTGACAGAAAAAAATCTTGAATTTCGAAATACACATTTTTTTAAGTTAAATATTCCTGTTCGGATCTGACATCTTGGGTGCGCTAGTGTCGCGAACTCTCGAAACCAGGTAGAATTTTGAAGGTGCATTTTAATTTGTGCTTAACAAAATTTTTGCTGTCCTTTATAGTTTAAAACATTTACTGAATTAAAAAAGAAAGACTTTCGGAAAATATGTGTTTCATATTATGTAATGTAAGTTTTAACACATTATTAGCCTAAATGAAGATTAATTGTTGCATATAGCAAAAAATTTATTCAAAATATGCAAAGAATATGAATTATAGCTTGTCAGAATTGAAAGACGAATAATCTAACCGAGCTTGTGATTTATACTTTTTTAGATAGTAAATATTTCATTTATAAATTAATAAAAATTTATTTTGAGTTATTTTTTGCATCAAAACAAGTTAATTTAAGCTTATAATGTGCTTCCATATTTAACACTTCATTTCCAATAAATCTTTATTTTTGTTATTCACTATTTGTTTTATAGTATGAAAAACTAAAGTTAAATTGTTTTTAAGCACAAGTTAAAATAAATCTTAAAAAATCTACCCGGTTTTGCGAGTTCGCATTTTGGCCTCATCGAAAGCATAGATGGCGTATCGCAGTCTCGCGTATCATAATAGTACTTTGAAATTTATTTGTACATATCATTTACCTGGAAAAGATGTGAGTTAGTTAATTCAGGTCGATTTCGGTACAATTCTGCGATTTTATACTATTCCAAGAAAAAAGATGTTTGGGGACCATTTCAGACCATTCATTGTAATGAAATTACAAATTTTCGTATTGTAATTCCGATAATACGTAGGATTTGCAAAATTCAAAATCACACATTTTGTGAGCACCCTAATCTCCACCTTAGTATGCCGTAGCCGCATTTTACGTCGAGAAGTTCCCAGCGATAGGTGCAGAGTGTGTCATGCACATTTTGTGTACGTATGACACATACTACCGGGATGTCCTACTCATGCGAGAGCGACGTATATCCAGAGACATACTGCAGCCCTAAGAGTGCTCTACTACCACCTTTGTCGCTCTTACATACTCGAAGCCTGACATCATTCTCCTGGACTTCGAGAACCGAACTATGTTCGTGATCCAATTCTCGGCTTCGGTTAAAATCAACATTACAGTCAAGAGAAAGGATACAAAAAATTTTACAAAAAAAAAGCTAAATAATTTATAAAAAAAATAACTAAAAAATTTCAAAAAACTCCCGGTCTTAGTGTTCTTCACAATTATATAACTAAAAACATCTTTTTTTAAATACTAATTTAAATAGTAATAACTATAAAAAAATTGTAAATAATATAGCTGAAAACTCCCAAATTTTGACGATACCATTACAGAAGTGAATTTCATGGAAAACAAACATTCAAAATAATTAAATATGCAAAAATAAATATCTACATAAATTACCAAGCAAGAATTTTCCGAATTCAAAAAATGTAACCTCACCGGGGTGTTTACAAAGAAGCTATGAAAGGGACAGAAGGAGAAAACGTCCCCGGTGTGGTTAAAAAGGAGGAGAAATATCAAGACCTTGTAAGCGAGCTGCGGTGACTGTACCCAAAATATCAGGTTAAAATGATTATCATGGATCGCTCCATGTCCTCTAGACACAAGTTTGTTTCGTTGATTCAGTGATTCCGTTGTGCCCTGTGGCCACCCATATCACGATCGTGGGACGTGGCTATAGTTGTGATATACCGTGGCTCTGCTGGGAGCCAGTGTCATTTTCATGGATGGCAGTCACTCCCAGGGGGACCCTGTGGTCGTTGTTTAACCTTTTTTTCTATTTATATACTATAAATACTATACTATAAGTGATTAAAAAATCAATACTTTATATGAAGATATCTAATGATTTTTAAATTGAATTATTTAAATTTAAAAATATTTTCAAATAAGTTGAGTCAATTTCAGTTGGCATTAATCTACGATTAGCCCCACGAATTTCTGAGCATTAACCAAAAAAACCGTTGGGACGGCAGGATGCAGAACGGAATGGAACAGTTTTTGACTATTTGAAGAATTTGTCCCCCTCTCAAACCTAACCTGATCTATGTAACATGTGATCAATTGACAGCCAAAATACAAGTATTATCCTACTACTAGTGTCCGGACTTATATAGCTGTATAAAAATTAAAAAAAATAAATAGAAAATTTCTTTTCCAAAAATCAGTTGAAGTTTTAGTTTTTTAGTTATAAAATATTTAAGCTGGACCAATCAGGAGTGCCGTATAAACAGTTGTGTGTGCGTGAGCGGGATTCCAACACAGTGTTATCGAAGCGAGCGCAGAGGTGGGGTTAGTAACGGGAGAACACTACGTTGGAATCCCGCTCACGTACACACGACTGTTTATACGGCTGTCCTGATTGGACCAGCTTAAATATTTTATAACTCAAAAATTAAAACTTCAACTTACTGATTTTAGGAAAAGGAATTTTAGATTTATTTTTTTAATTTTTATACGGCCATGTAAGTCCGGACACTTGAGTCTGGGACACCCTGTATATGAAAATCTATAAAATGGAATCATATTGCAGTTGGAATTGAACCGTGATAAATATCACTTAGTTAATCGGTGTCAGTACATTTATTCATACAATTGGTATTCCTGGCGATGCGATGTAGAAGATTTCTTTAAATGTGAGTTTTTTTCATTACTTTCAGAGAAAATTAACCTGACTTTAAAAAAAATAAAATTGTGGTCTAATGTGTGTGAACGAGACACCAGAGTATTATCTATTATCTCTCTTGCAAACTGTTAATATTTTCTCTGATTGTAAATTTAATGTACTCTAATGTACTTTAAATCAAAAGGAGTGACATCTTTATCTTTGGAAAATCACTTGAATGGATCTTTTTCATGAGTATAGTCAATCTCAGCTTTAAAAGGTTTTTAGATTCTCTGGTATTTAGAAAGTGGTCTGACAAATGGTCGGGCCACATTGTTATCTAGAGCAAGGTTAAGTTCATCATCTGGAACACTCTGGCTGTTGTGCTTATTATTGATAAATTATATTATTTTGTGTGTGATTAGTGTGTGATTGCAGTTTTATGCGAAATCACTATCTACCAGTATCCCATAGGATCTGGTAATTAAAAAATTCAAGATAAATTGACATATAATTAGAACACACACGCATATTCCAGTTACACAGTTTATCGAGCTCCTTTCGACTATGTTTTCTTTTACCGGTACCTTGATGGTATAGTTACATGCATACCGGAAAAAAATTCTAATGATTTACTTGGTGCTTTCAATGCATACCACCTAAGGATTCAGTCGTCTATTGAAAAGGAATTAAACCACACGTTAAATTTTCTCGACTTTACTATAATAAGAGCTGAAGACAATAAACTCATCACCTTTTGGTATAGGGATGATACGAGCTCCCGGCAGATTCGTTAATCTTAATTTATAATTGTTATTTTAGTTAAAGGAATTATATAATTAGAGAAACTCAGTTTATTAAAATATCCGTATTACCCAGAATTGAACGCACGCTCAGTGCTCCAGAAATGGATTTTTGCTGTGTCCACAGGATACATTTCTTAATCAGTTGAAGATTTTTTTCGAAGTACTCTGCATTAAATTCCTCACAGACGTAAGGAAGCCAATTTTTGCACTTCTGTATTTGTTTAACAATACTTTTACAAGTACAACGGCAAAATTGTTCATTTCACCGATATGATTTTTTATCTCGGAATGAATCTCTTAAAAAAAGTAACCGTCAGTCAGAACTAATGAAGGCAGACTTAGAAATCATAAATATTCTATCATAAATTGTATTTAATTATTACAAACAATGTATTAAAATAAATTTAGCAGTATATTAATTTGTTCTAGAAACAACATTATTTTGGCATAAACTTGTTGTCATTTAATATTAGAATTGTATTAATAACGAAAAATGGTCATAACTTGAAAATTTATAAACAGCTCTTAGAGTTATATTCCATTTTTTCGCCTGTTAAGTTTAATGGGCAGACCAATTGACATAGTAAAAAAGTTAAAGTTGGGATGAGCACATTTCATTAAAAGATGATTTTTCATTTTACAAAATTTTTATTTTCAATTGCTTAAACAAGTTTTGTTCAAAAAATTGGTTTAATAATATCTATTACAAAAAAAAACGAATAGCGGCATTGGATTCCACGTGAAAAATTACACAGATTCCATGTGTTAGACAATTTTTTTCTCAATCCTATTTCTTATGTAGCATAAGTAAACAATTCCATCGTACGACACCTGCTTATGCATTTAATTATACTACATAACAAATCGGGTTGAGAAAAAAATTGTCTAACACATGGACTCTATGTAAGTTTCCCGTAGAATCCAATGGTGCTATTAGTTTTTTTTCGTTACAGACATTCTTAGACGAATTGTTCAAACAAAAATTGTTCAAACAATCGAAAATTTTAATTTTTAAAAATAAAAAATCATCTTTTACTGGATTATTCTCATACCAACGTTAACTTTTCTACTATGTTAATTGGTCTGCCCATGAAACTATCAGGAATTTATTCTATCGTGTAATATAAAAACGTGGCTGATTTTCTCAATGAAAGGGCTGATCACTTTAAAAAATGAATCAGCATTTGGGGCATTATTTCTGAAGTAATTCTACCGAAAAAAAACCCGAAGTTCTTCAGTTGAACTCAAACTTAGCAAAGTATAGTCTCAGTGAATGGCAATTTATGTAGAAAAAATTTGACCTTCAAAAATGAAGATCAAAAATAAATTTCACTTTTTCTCGAATTTCGACCATTTTTTCTTTCTTTTTAGGATTAAGAGAAAACTTTTGTTCTTTAAAGTCCTCAAGCCGGTAAGAAGCTGTGTATTTAAATGGATTAAAATTATTTCAAATATGGCAAAAAACGATATTCGTTTGATTTCATAGTGTTGTGAATTTGGCCGTAGGAGGACTTATTCGGAATTGCCTTGAATGCACTTCGAGTCAAAAAGAATTGTTCTGGATTAAAATTTTGACGATTATACTTAATGGGAGGAGTTAAATTGACTTCAAAATTCGTCCTCATCTTATGGCATTTAACAGGTTTAACTTGCTTTTAGTTATTATCCTCTTAAACAAAATTAAAACGTATTCACTCGTTCACAGAAATCATCATAGGATTAAACAGGATTGAAGTGAGACGCAATTATCTGATGTTCATTTGAATTAAAACGTAAACGGAAGAAAACGACATTCATGTGTATTCAAAACGTTGTCAATCTCGCTACATTTGAAATCATTTTTATCTATTGTAATGCATGCCTTCTTACCGGGAGGTTAAAAATTGGGTCCACATTTGTTTATTTATGAAAATAACCGTAAAGTGGTTTTTCGAGGGTACCATCTGTTTCTATTATTTAAAACTCTATTCATATTTGTAAAAGAAAATTTGTCTTCTACGGTATCAATAGGATTTTTGACGCTCTCGTGAATGATCGCCGACGTCATGGGTCGCGCCAGAGTACCTAACGTTTATTTCCCTAAACAAATAATTGTCAGTCCATTTCGTCGCCGTAGGACTTTTAAAGTAAAAATGTCAGCTTTCTTTTAAGCCTGAAATGAAACTAAAAAATGGTCGAAATTCCAAAAAAAAGTCAAATTTATTTTAGACCATCATTTTTAGAGGTCAAATATTTAGTTGTTCAAAAAATGCTTCGTTTCATTGACAGAGGCGTGAAAAATCCTACAAAAACTGTAAAAGACGAGTTTTTTTTACAAATATTAATAGAGTTTTAAATCATAGAATCTGTAGAAGAAGAAAAATTGATTCCCTCAATATATATCACCCTCTATCTCTCGGTAAATATTTGTCCCAATGGGAAAATTTTTGACTCATAAATTCGCATTTAGTAGGATTACACTATGCCGAAATTTGAGGCTGCTCGGAGAACTTTGGTTTTTTAGGTGGGGTCACTTCATGAATAAGACCCCATTCTTGATCTTGTTCAAGTAGAGGTTTGTTCACATGTTTTTACATACTTTTCAAAAAAAAATTTTCAATATTAGGTACGTTATGCTCCAAAAGTTTCGTTGAAGATTCGTTCCGGTTTGTCCAAAAACAGCAGGATTATAGAAGGATCAGAACTCAGATTTAGATGTCGTGCAGAAGCGAATCCCCCGAACATGGAATATAGGTGAGTAAAATACTATTTTTCACTAATTCTTCCAGTTACATTACCAATTTCCAATTTAATAATCTTTTAAATTGTATCGTATCGTGCATGTTGATTGGTTACAGTTTTTTTTCTCACACGTATGTATGTTTATATCACTTAGTTTAGATTGAGACAAGATCAGTAGGCCCGGTCGGACCTCGCCGCCAAATAAGAAGGCGAACCGGCCGGGAATATGCTTACGGAAAATACCGCGTTTCCTATAGCTTATACACAGGGAAAACTTTTACGAATTATGAATCTTTATCTTTACACCATAATTTTTAATAGTGTACTAAACATAATTTTTTTTTTGCAAACGGGTAATGAAAGATAAATAATTAAGGTTTCCGTTGATATAAATATAATAATGACTTATGTAGCTTATATGGTTGTATTTTTGTTATGAAATTTCGTGTTTCATGCGAGTTAACGAAAAAACTTGACCAGTTCAAGATTCAGGTTTTTCTTCACCCCAAGGTTTAGGAAGAGCCGTGGTGACTTCTCTAACTTCCTCCTAGAACATTCTCGGGAGGGGGTGGGGATACGGCATGTTACGGGAAACCAAGGTTCTTCATAACTTCGATCCCGTTTATTGTGTTGGTAGTGTTCGCATATGAATGCTTCTATCCTGCTTTATTGGTTACGCTTTACGCGAAGCCTTCAATATAGTCACTGTAGTTTTTGCTCAATCTTCGATTCGTTTGCTTTGAGATGTGGTTACCGCATTCATAGTATAATTTTATTTTTAAATTATTGTTTAATTATTGATTAAAATGCATCGTATATTATTTCACATTTAATTTCACTGGAAACTACGAGTAAAGTGATACTTAATTAAAATAATTTTTTGTTTTACATTTTAATAATAGTTGAAATGTATCTTATTTAGGATAATAATTATTTTAATGAATAACAGAATCAAAGTAATTGTTATACGTGGCTCGCATAGGGCGAGAATCTTTTATTGATAGATTGAAAGCACTCTCGCAGACGACGTTTATTTATTCAGTAGGCAACCATCTTAGAATTTTAATAACTATTACAACGCGGCGAAAGAAGGTACTGTGTGAAATGTCGTCAGAAATGTAGCAAGGCAAGTAGAGACGAGGGCCGCGAGTACAGCGCCCGCGAAGCTCGACGCGCGGATCTCCCTCCACCAATTGTCTACCCTCTCTGCGCGACTCCCACGCAACCCCCATGCAGATTCCCCCTTGAAAGGGGATAGATAGCCAGCACACTTACAAAAACCCTACAGCTGGATACCAGTCCTAGGTGCCTATCGCTGGTTGCCAGCCATAGGTCTCACGAGCAAGCCATTGCTGTGACTCTCCAAGCGAATACCGAACACCAAGACTTCTCTCTCTTCAGGAACACAGCCATAGGTTTCACGAACGAGCCATCGCCGTCGCTTCCACAAGGTGGATTACTGATTTCACTACGTTCAAACCTCCGAACATAAACTGTACATTGTGGTAAGCCAACAGACCAAATAAAATAAATCAGACGAAACATATAATTTTTGTTACTCAAATTCTCCCCCCTCTCTCCTCCACTAACGGGCTAGTTGGCATACCAGCCCGCCCTTTTCCGCTGAAACAACTGACATACCAGCCCTCTCAGCCGACTCACTGACTAACTTCATCCCTTTCCCACCAACTAACAAATTGAATCTCCACTAACCAAGTTCTTCTCAGGAAAAAAAAGAAATCTAAAATTCCTGCTTATCTACATCATTCCGCCTCTCTCACCATCTTTCCTCCAGATCCCTCTTCCACCCACTATCTCCTTCTATCCTATAAGACACATCACACCCTTTCTCGAGATCTCTCCTCTCACTCCCTCCTTTGGTGCCATCCACGCTATCTCTTTCTATCTTATGAGGTAGATACATCACACCATCCTTCCGCCTCCCTCGACATCTCTGCTCTCACTCCCTCCTTTGGTGCCATCCACGCTATATCTTTGTACCTTATGAGATAAGACACATCACACCTCCTTCCGCCTCCCTCCACATCTCTTCTCTCACTGCCACCGTCCAATATTCCCGAAGATTATTCTCCTTACTGCTACAATCAAATACCCCCATAAGTAAGCAGCATATAATAGTAACCTAAAGTTTAACTTCAAAACAAACCCTCGAAAGAAAAGGGGGGTCAAAAAATGTCGCCAAATAATACATTCTTACTAGCATTAAATAAAATATTGTAGTAGAAATATATGTATATGTAAGGAGTCATACACATTTCACGATAGAATGTTGTGAGATCACTAAAATTCGCCAAATACTATTAGTGAACAAACATTTTTGTCACAAATAGGTTATAATATTTTAATTAGTCGTAATTATTTTAATGAATAATAGAATCAAAATAATAGTAACGTAAAGTTTATTTCAGGAAGAATGTAGAATCTTTTAACTACAAGTAATTGAGAATAATTTTTTTAATGTGTTTCTATTTTTAAGTAATACGATTATTCACTTTATATTGTCACTTTAAAGGTGTCTTCTACTAGGAGTATAATATAATATGTAATTTTTTTCTAAATATTAAACAAAAATAATAGATAATTGAAAACAATCTATTTGAATTACAGTTGAAAGTATAATTTATAACTGACAGAAAAAATAAACGTATTTTAATTTAAATATAACCTATATTGGATAATATTGAATTTTAATGAATAATATAATTAAAATATGTAGTTTTAAGTTTCATTCTATAAGACTGTACAATGCTAATAATTAATAAGCAATTTAAAATATATTTTTTAAATCGTTGAAAAATTATTTTTACATTATTTTAACTTTCTTTGAAAAGTAGAATATGATCAAGTTTGTATGAAAATAACTTCTAAAATGAACATAATTTATTTCATGAACAAAATAAATAAGGTATAATAAATAATAAAAAGAAACATGTGAAATATGTCTGAAACGCGACCCTCGAAAGAAGAGAGGGTTCAAAATCGCCGTCAATTATTGCGTTGCAGCACCATTATAAAATATATATATATATATGCTTCAATTATTATGAAAAGTAAAAAGTTTCACATGCGAATATTTTGAAATCAATAGGCATCGCCAAATATAGTATTCATAACTTCAAAAATTACATGCCATCACATTAAATAACAAATTACACAAAAAATAAACCCTAGCAGCACAATGTTCACTTGAAGTTAGACTATGAAATAAAAATTTCACAAGGGAAAGTTGTGATATCATTAACATTCGTCAACTACTTTAATGAATGAAACATTTTTATCATTACTATATTATAATGTTTAAATCGTGCCATTCGTTCTATAAAACAGTTGACTTTCCAACAAAAAAGTTCACTTTCAATCCAAACAGATTAATAACCAAACAAATGAATTTTCTACACAAAAATACCAATTTTCTACTAAAAATGATAAATGTTTAAACAAAAAATGTTAAACTTTCATTTAAATTAATTGTTATTTATTGAAAAAGTCCCTAGGGCTAAATAGCCCTTTAAGGAATAAAATATACATAGAAATATCCTTGAAATTAAGATCATGGCACAGTAACTGGATATGTGTATTTAACAGTAAATTAATACTACCTACCAATGAGGAAAAAATATACATGTATAATGTATAACATAGGCCGTTAGAATCAAAAAGTTATAATTCTTAACCAACAAAGTACTTTAACTTTCGACCAAATACTTGAATTTTGCATCAGATAGTTCAATTTTCGTTAAAAAATATGAATTTTGTATAAAACAGGTGAATTTTCAACAAAAAATGTCATTTTCAATCAAAACAGATTAACTTTTTTGGAACAAACGTATACAAATTTTCAAGAAAATAAATAAATTGTCAATAACGTAGTTACATTTTCAACCAAATCAGTGAATTTTCTACACAAAAATACAAATTTTTAACAAAGTGCACAAATTTGTTACTGAAAATAATAATTTTTTAAATGTTACGTACCGTCAAACTAGCTGTCAATGTCTATTAAATGTTCTAGTCAATTTTCAATACGGGGAGGTTTCCATAAACTGCCGAATTTAACTGTATGCTAAATTCGTTTTTATTACTGGGTTACAAGATTTCTACTCTCAGACCGAGAGTGACATTGTCATCACGTTTTATTTTGGGGAGGTGTAATTTCAAGAAGAGACAAAGATTTTTTTTAAATTGAGCACTTTGAAATTATAAATAATGTATTCATAATATATGTGGACGATACAATTTTCTACGTTACCCCTTTGTAGTCTTATAACTACCACTTTGCAGGAAGGCAGGTCGTAGAAAGAGAGAGCGAGAGAGAGAGAGAGAGTTTTGCTCCTCTTTCGATGCTTTCCGTGAAAATGGGCGTTCTCAACATTTTCTTCACACCTGTGCGTTACACACACGGACTTCTTGTCTTTTAGTTTCTTTTATAATTACCTTGGAAGAGAAATAGATTGCGTCTAACAAGAAGAGTGGCAGTACCTGTAAAAAACCTCCTCTTCTCTATTTTTCTTTCTAGGTAATTTTAAATGAGAGTTTTTCTCAGAAATTTCCCCTCTCGTTTTGACATTCGAGAGAAGAATCTTTCTCCGTGATATTCGTCACGGTATTTCGTTTCTTTTCGCACTAAGCTTTAAACGAATTATTCTTTTTTTTAAATTGCAAACAACTCGTCGGGCGAGTTCCTTTTTCAAATTAGGGGGTTTACGTCCGCACGGCACTAATAGAATTTATAAACTATTCAAAACCGATCTTGAACCGCAGACGGGCGATTATAACTTTAACTTTTTAGGGAAAAGATACCGAGAGAAGAACCACTTGCTGGTACGTTCTTCCTCAGACTGCAATTTTGTTTAAGCTCATCGGCTAGTGGTAAACTCGTTCGATGGGGATTTTTGATGATTTGGAAGTTGAAAGTACGGAAGAATGGAATTTGCTGACTAATATTCACTGCAATATTCGCCCAAATTGATCGAACGCTATTAATAGCTGTTGCCAGCAATTTCGCAATTTGAAGTCACATTTATATGTGACAGGAATATTTGCAACATGGTTTTTGCAATACAGTTTTTTGCAATAAAATTCTTGTAATAGAATTCGCTGAATAAAATACATTGATTTTTACATTTCCTTGTCTTGAATCGACAACTAGGAAATGCCTTGGAAATTATTTTAATTCAGCATTTTATGCATATTGGTATTCCTTTAGAACACATGGCAGTGTTTACCATCAGTCAGCTTAATCGGAAAGTGGTGAAATTGGATGTGAAAAAGCGAAGGAGGAACATTGAACTTAAACCACGAGCCGACAAGTGCATACGTATGTGTGGCAATGCCCTACGTTTATAGCAAAGCGAAAAGACTTGGTTGCAAGTTGTGTATGTGAGCGCAACTTTTCTTCCGTTTTCTTTCTCTCTTTCTTTCTACATCCTTTCTTTGCAAAATTGCTTAATTCCTATTACTATATTTATTTTATAAGTTATAGCCATACCACGCTGAAAAAACCAGTTCTCGTCAGATCACTGAAGTTAAGCAGCGTTGGGCGCGGTTAGCACTTGGATGGGTGACCATTCGAGAAAACTGAGTGCTGTTGGCACATCGTGGGTGTGGTGAGCCCACACTTGTAGTTATTTACTACAAGTTATCAACCTAGAAACACTACCCGAATCGGGTAGTGTCACGCCTACCCCGAAAGGGAAATGGCTTAATGGTATACATACATAGTTATTAAACTTGAAAAGATGACATTTAATGTTGGTATGCTTCTTCACTTTTGTAGTGAGAGAATTTATAAAATCTTCGCTTAAAAATAATTAAATTTAATTATAAGGAAGACGTGAGAAATCACGAGGTATCGTCAGATTACTCAGTGCATGAAGAATATGCATGTATCCGCGTATACTCATTTAGCTGGACTTTAAATTTGAACTGGTGTGCGTACGTGTTAGCGTACGATCCAGCTTATGCGTCTCTCTCTTTTATTCTCTTCGTCTATAGCTCTATCCTTTATAGGTCATTTCATCGCTGCTCGGATACATTCATATCTACATGCACTTACGAAATTTTAATTCTAAATTGGATACCTGGACACTAGTTCCATTCATGTTTTCAACCATACTTTTATTTTATTTATTTTAATGATTTATTTTGTTGAATTTACGTATGTAACATAAACAAAAATGAAGTAGTTAAATTTTCATTTAAATAAATTAATTGACAACGAAGAAGGAAACCAATTTCCAACAAAAGATTTGAATTTTAAACGAAACAAATTAATTTTTAACAAAGTATTTCAGCTTTCGACTAAATACTTGCATTTTGCATCTGATACTTTCATTTTCGATCAAAAAATACGAATTTTTCATAAAGTACATGAATCTTCTACTAAAAATGAGAGTTTTTCAAACCAAAATGGAATAGTTTAACTTTCATTTCAATAAATAAATTTTCAACCAAAAAGGAAATGAATTTTCAATCAGTAAGAATTTTTCAGAAAACAGTTGAATTTTAAACAAAAAAGTTCATTTTCAATCCAAACAGATTAAATTTTGTGAACAAAAGAAGACGAATTTTTAAGAAAATAAATTAATTTTCAATAGCTTAGTTACATTTTCAACCAACGGAATAAATTTTCTACACAAAAATGCGAATTTTTATTGTTTACAACAAAAAATTTACTATGACTTTAGAATGTGAAATATACACGAAAACTCATCGTATTGATATATTCATGTTAAAAAAATGATATACTTCAAGAAGAAAATAATTTACATTACAGTCAATAATTCACAAATAAAAAAATGGTGAAATCTCTCAAAACAAACCCTTGAAAGAAACGAGGGTAAAAAAACGCCGCCAAATAATACATTTTTACTAGCATTAAATACAAAATTATAGTAGAAATACATATATGTAAGGAGTCATAAAAATTTCACAAGAGAATTTCGTGAGATCACCAAAATTCGCCAAATACTATTAGTGAATAAAAAATTTTGGTCATTCATCGACTTTATTATTTTAATTATTCGTGTCCCACAAGTAAAATATCTTCAATAGTAATAATAATATGAATTACAGAATTTGTAATTACAAATGGACTTTGAATGAATTTCTGAAACTTTTATATAGGCACTGTCTGATATTATTAAATATTATGTCCCATCTAATACAACGCTGCTGAAGGCTGGTAACCTTCTCAGCATAAATCACCAACCAGTTGAGACTCTCGGTTTCCTTTATCTGTCCTTCCCTCCCCCCCCCCACCCACCCCAGTAACAGAAGTTTTGGTGGGACTGACGTTACAGCTAGACTTTCCACCGTACGACGAAAAATCACTTAACTGGGACATGATTTCGGCTCGCAAAACAAATCTCGCGCATAAAGGTGATAGTTGGGTGTACAATCTAAACATGAATAATACAAACAATAAAGTAGCCTCGGAATGGACTGAAACTTTGATTGACGAAACGCATACACACGGTAAACGTAAATGTCGAGTTTCAGGCGATGAATGGAGACTGGATGTTTGGAATGCTAGAGGAGTGAATGATCTTAAAATAAGAGAACTACGAGAAACTATGCATGCTAGGAAACTAGATATTTTATGTGTTCCTGAGACGAAGAAAAGGGGTTGCGAAAGTAGAAACATAGAAAATGGGGTGTTGAAATGCGGTTTTGAAATATGGTCAGGAGTAGGTAGTGAATCAAATCGTAGTCAAAGGGTCGGTTTAATTATGAATGAAAAAGCAAGACAGCATCTCAAAGAT